>JARFJB010002276.1:7670000-7875000 GCA_036346205.1 Vesta saturnalis | reverse complement strand
TTTTAAGGACGCAATACAGCGCATAACTGGCTACTAGTTACTGTATAAGAAAAAACTTATTTTCAAAAGTTCGCGGCTGTGAAGATAGCCGTGTTTATGTAATTTTTTCGTAGCTTCTTCCTTATAAGTACGCAAAATTTAATTTTAACGATACAAAATGGCCAATAATAGGAGCCTAATTATGGTGCAAGCAAAGATTAATTTATAAATAAGGATATAAAGTTAGCCTTGTCGAGGTAACTTTTTTAAAAACTTATTTGCTATGGGGCGCAAAATTTTATTTTAACTGTGCTAAACGGCGCATGATTGGCGCCTAATTACTGCATAAGAAAAAATAGATTTATGCAGAAGTTCACGTCTGCGAAGTTAGGCGTGTCAATGTAATTTTACAATAACTTTTTTTCTATAAGAGGGCAAAATTTTATTTTATCGGCATAAAATGGCTCATAATTGGCGCCTAATCACTGTGTAGAAAATGATTTATGCAGAAGTTCAAAGCTGTGAAGTTAGCCGTGTTGTACAACTTATTTCCTATAGGGGATCATAATTTAACCTTAACGGCGTAAAATAGTCCATAATTGGTTCCTAATGAGCGCGCACGGAAAGATTTATTAGTAACGCCATTGAAGTTATACATAAGGAAAAATTGATTTATGCAGAAGTTCACGGCTGCGAAGTTAGCTGCGTCGATGCAGTTTTTGCAACTTCTTTTCTGTAAGGATGCAAAATTTTACTTTAATGGTGCAACATTGCGCGTAATTGGCACCTAGTTACTGCATACACAAATTGATGCAGTTTTTACAACTTGTTTCAGAATTAATTTTAATGGTGCAAAACGACGCGTAAAGGTGCTTAAGTATTGCGCAAGAAAAGATTAGTTTATTCATAAGACTATGAAGTTGCCTTTGTCGCTGTAATTTTTACAATAATTTATGTCCTATGGGGACACAAACCCCAGATAATTGTAGCCTAATTCGCCGCTAGCAAGTTAGCCGTGTCAGTGTAATTTTTCAATAACTTTTATCCTATAAAGCGTAAAATATAAGTTTAACGGTGAAAAATTGCGCATAATAGGCGCCTAATTACTGCATAAAAAATTGATTTATGCAGAAGTTCACGGTTGTGAAGTTAACCGCGCCGTACGGTAATCTGTTTCTTATAGGAGTGCAAATCATAATTTTAATGGCGCAAAACAATGCATAATTGGTGCCGAATTATCGCACAAGCAAAGAATAATTTATTCATAAAGTTATGAATTTAGTCTTGTCGATTAATTTTTGGAATAACAAGCTGTGGAGGCGCCAAATTTTATATTAGCGCCACAAAGCTGCGCATAATTGGCGCCTAATTACCGTATAAGAAAAATTAATTTGTACAGAAGATCGCGGCTGTGTCAGTGTAATTTAACAGTAGCTTATTTCTTATATGGCGCAAAATTTTATTTTAACTAGGCATAATAGGCGCTTAATTGCTGCATAGGAAGAAATGATTTATCTAAAAGTTTGTAGTTCCGTGAAGTTGTCCGTTTTTATAGAATTATTATTGCAACGTATTTCTAATTGGGGCGCAAAATGTAATTTCAACGGCGTATACACAAGTTGAAATTACATTATTGAAAAAAGACCAGGTTATCTTCACACACAGCGCAAATAATTTGAAACCTAAAATCCAAAATGTTGGTGGTGATAAGTCAACGGAGCCCCAAGGTGCATAGTACAACACAGATTCGAAACCGTATGGCTAATTGGCAAATATTGTGTGAGCAAAGTTATCATACACCTGCAAAGATTGGATAACGCCCATGTTGAACATCAAAAAAGACCATCGCGCACATTTTGCTTTTGATCTAGACGATTCATTTATTTTTTATTTTATTAACGAATGAATGTTTTGGAATAAATTCTTCAAAAGATCAATGATTGCACAACTGGAAGAAGATGTTTATTACGCTTTCCCTAACTTGTCCAAATTTGCGCATCTTCTTCAAACGCACGTAAACAAAAACAATTAGAATGTGAAGTCCAAAAATATTTTTTGTTGTAACGCAAGATTCACCTCGCAATCATGAATAAATGATAACCTACAGATTACTAATGCAATAGTTTAACACTACATATATTTGAAACTCCCACACCTAATAATCATAAAAATACGCTTAATTTCACACACGTTACGTTTATAAAGTACTTTTATGAATATATGGAAAACTATCCACTTTGTAGCATAGGAGTGTTGAGATCATTTTAAAGATAATTCCGTTTTGAAAAATAAAGTTCTTTAAAATGGTACGTAGAAAGAGTCCCCAAAGTACGTGCGAATATGTCGAAAACTATCGACTTTAGAAGAAAAAGTGTTGAAACCCTATTTTTGACGATTCAATTTGCGACCAGTTTGCTGTATAAGCTCTAAAAAGGTACTTCAGAACGGGTTTGAAACTATCTTTTGTGAATATATCGAAAATTATCAACTTTAAAGCGTAAGAACGTTAAGACCTATTTTAAAGAAATTCAAATTTGGCGATGGAACATAAAAAAGGTACATGGAAGTATATGTGAATATAACAAAAACTATCGACTTTAGAACATAACTTGTTGAAATCTTATTTTTAACGATTCAATTTGAGGCTAGCTTTATTTATAAAACTAGTGTAATAAAAAAAACGTTAAAAAAAAGGTACTACAGAAAGGATTGTAGAGTACCTTTTGTGATTATATGGAAAACTATCAACTTTGGACAGTAGGAGTGGAGAGACCTTTTTCAAAGAATAACAAAGAAGTCTTAAAAATGATAAAAGCATATGTGAATGTGTCGAAAACTATCGACTTTAGAACAAAAATTATCGAAACCTTTTTTCAGGGTATCGAATTTTAGGCAAGCCTTATTTTTAAAAGAATTGAAATAAATAAGCTCTAAAAAGGTACTTCAGAAGGTTTGTAAGTTCCTTTTTTGAAAATATTACTATCAGCTTTATCGAGTAGGAGTCTGGAGGATAATTCAATAAAGAAGTCTTAAACATAGTATTTGGAAAAAAGTACTGAAAGTATGTGTGAAAACTAACAATTTTAGAAAAAAGAGTGTTGAGACCTTTTTTTACACTACGTCGGATAGTACTTTTTCTAAATATTTTGCAATGTATTACCTTTGTAGCAAAAAGTGTAAAGACTTTTTTGAGAATAATTCAATTTAATAAGTTTTCTTTATTAAAGTGTTTTGCAGACCTATTCATAATGAAACACCGACTACAGAAATTGATCACAAAGGTTAATTTTTTAATCGCTTAGGAAAATAAGTAAGAAACGCGACTGTGTTTATTTCATATGAGATATAATGTGAGTTAATTAAAAACAGCCGTATTTACATTTACAAACGACGAACCCGTCTTGGCATCGCAGATATTCTGTATTTACCTTATATAACATGTTTTGTTTGAATTTATCCTTTTCCCGGCTCCGATTTCCATTCTTCTTTTTTTATTAATTCTTGGAATTCTATTTTCGATCTCCCTTTCTTTGTTCTTGATATCATTTAGGGTTTGTCCATAATTTCCTTAAAGTCGTTTTAGTTTTGGATGAGCTTTGTATGATGATGTTCTTCTTGCTAAGACTGATCCCTCCAACCGCTGACCAATTGGTGGTCATGGAAAAAGCCATCAATCAGCAACTACTCTCTTGCCTTAAAGCTAACAAACCCTTTAGTGACCACATATATGGTTTTAGATAGAGTGATCTTTCATATGTGACCCAGTAGAACAATTCGGTGAAATAGTTGTGGTCCTTTTAGATATCTCAAAAGAATTTGACCTAGTTTGGCATAAGCGTCTACTTACTAGACTCACCTTGTTTGGGTTAATTGATACGCTTATCAACTGGATTTCCTTGATAAAAGGTGAATACGTATCGTAGTTGATGGTTTCTTTTCAACAAAAGAAGTTGGCATTAGCGCGAGCGTGCGACAGGGATCAGTTATACCTCATATAAAAAAAAATTTATCATTTCCTGTTGTATGTATGAATCAAATACTAAGAAGCTGCCTGTAAAATAAGCTTTTTGAACAGATCTAAGCAGTGTTTTGCCTCCCCGCAACATTTTCTGTTATGTAAGGTTTAAATTCGACCTCATGTAGTTCTCACTACTTGGTTGGTGCTCCTCAATAGCGGTATTTTAGGTTTGAACAATCAATAATCGATTAGTGAAAATAATCGATTGATCGAATAATCGATTAGGTAAATAATTGATTAAGTAATTAATCAAATAATCGATAATTTTCATAATCGATTAATCGTATAAATCATATAATCAATTATTCGATTATTAAGCACTGAAGATAATAGATTTTTTTAATAGTCAAATAATCGATTCATCGATTAATCGATGTTTTTGCACAGCCGTACTCTCTAATACTCTCTCGACATCGTTTCCCGCATTCAAAGAAGAGCGATAAGGATCATAAATGATCCTTCCTTCTGACTTACACCGTACTCTGAAATAATCTTCTTAGTTCCGATTTTCCGTTCATTTATGATATGAAAAAATTTAAGGTGCATAGGAGGATTTTGAATTACCAAGATGAAGGGCTACCTTACATTTTTTCATGTCATAAGTGAGAGGGAAACAAGTACTAGGAAGATCATTCCAGTGTGTAAGAAATGGATTGCTCCCGTTTGGTATATGTTGTGATTTGTACTGTACACTGTTGATTTGAATGGGCGAATCGAGCATTTCTAGCAAAAGTGACCCGAAAAGGTATCAACGATAATTAAGCACCGCAACTGTATGTCAGAAGCTACGAACGGGTCATTTATAATCCTAATCGCTCTTCATTGAATATGGTCAACGTTATTAGGGGCGTATTGGGGAGCACCAACCCAGAGGTAAGCATTATATTCTAGATGCATTTGGGCTTTTTTATAAATAACAAAAAGAGTTGTCGAGAGATAAAGTACTGCTTAGATCTGTACAAAAATCAGAAGATGATGAACGCATGATAGTAATAGAGTCCGAAAACTTAATATCTGAGACATTCATATTTACAACAGGAAATAATAGATATTTTTGGCCGACATAAAGCAACACAGAGTTAGCGTTAAATTGAACTAGTTTACTACTACTACTTCCCCATCCAAGGATATGTTAAATGTTTCAATGTAGACTGAGATGAACTATAATGAAGAGTGCTGTTGTGAGCAAAGCAATGGATCAGGTTAGTCTTTGAAGAAATACGATCACTTATGTATAGCAGAAAAAATATAGGATCTGTCACTGATCCCCGTGGCACGCTTGCGTTAATGCCAACTTCTTTTCAAACGAAGCCTTCAACTACGATACGTATCCGCCTTTATCAAGAAAACTCAGAAATCCATTTGATGTTCGTATCAGTTAACCCTAAGGAGGTGGGTTTGACCAGTAAACACTAATGCCAACTTGGTTAAATGCTTTTGAGATATCTAAACCGACTACAAGTGTCTCACCGTTTATAATTTCTTGCCAGTTCAATATCCCTAAGCATCCTCCCTCCTAAGTGTCCCTGAGTACCTTAGCCTGTTCAGGACCACAATTATTAAAAATTATTTAAAAAAAAATCTATTTGATAATTATGATTTCAATATACTGAATGTTTGATCTGGTGGCACTTTGCCAACGCCTTTGTTGACCGTCGAAAAGACCGTCGCGTACATTTTGCTTTTGATTTAGACGTATTCATTTATTTTTTACTTTATTAACAAATGGATGTTTTGGAATAAAAGATCAATGATTGCACAGTTGAAAGAAGATGTCTGTCACGTCTTCCCCGGATTGTCCAAATTGAGTAATGTGCGCTTCTTCTTCAAACGCAAGTAAACAAAAACAATTAGAATGTCCAAAAATATTTTTTTGTAACGCAAGATTCACTCGCAATCAAGCACAAATGATAACCTACAGATTACTAATGCAATAGTTTAACACCACCTATTTTTGAAGCTCTCACACCTAATAATCATAAAAATGCACTTAACCCACCCCCTTTTTAATTAAAAGGACTAACTTTACAATTCACACAGAAGCTACGTTAGAGATTTGAATTTGCGGTCATATATATAATTAATATATCAAATTCAGGTTAATTCTTTAAAAAACTCGAAAAAAAAACCTTTTTTAGTGTATATAAGCCGGTTTTCTTAAGATTTAACGAGATGTTGTGGTTACAGTGAGAAGATAATCCCATATCTTAAATGGTCTCATAGTGTCACAATAATAATTAGCAACCAGTTTTAATTATGATTTTTTTATTACTCATAATGTTTTTAGATTATTTATAAAATTGGTTTTATAAACAAATTACTTTAATTAATTACATTTTAATCGGAAATTTTGTTTTTAATAATTTCCTAATTTCTACTAGTTTTAACACAAGAAGGGTTGGAAGACATTTTGTTAAGGATAGTGGAATTCGTGAAATGGCGTTAATTTGCCAAATACCTACCATTTAAGCGTATTATAATTATTACTATAATGATAAACTTTAAAAATATAAACAATTAACATACCAATCGGCTTAAGTACAAGGGTTATAAAGATTACAAACACCGTACATATCAAGACGGCAAATTCATAGCACACAATCACCTTGACTTCGATAGATATGCTGACATTTTTTTTACATAATTGATAATAAGAATAATTTTTTTTATGTAAAAAACAATAGGGTTTTGGTTAAAGCCCTTGACTGCATTCATCTAATGCGTTTTACCTGCTGGCCGAACCAGATTTAAAATAGTTGCTCATGACTTTATAGAGTGACTCATGAATAATCTTTAACCAGACAGAATTTAAATTCTACCTGCTTACACAGGATGGACCAAAACTTATCTGAAATCTAATTTGACAAGCGGTTTGACGAAGGGAAGACTCGATTCTCTCATCAGCATTTTGATCGTTTTAACTAAAACAATATGTGCTTGCTATTAGTGAGATAACGGAAGTTATAATGTATTTAAGCGCGATGACAACCTTTAACTAAGTGCACATGTTTTAATTCACTCGGGAATAATTGTAGGGCCGGATTTCTTTTAAATTTCATTAACCGTTTCTCTTGTTCTGATAAATATAATTACTTAAAAGAGTTTTTACTTAAACTTATTATTGTTTCAGACACCGGTGCACCTTATGTACTGTATAAAGATGGTATGGATCGTGCGCAATCACAGTGGGGATTACACGATAATTATGGAGCCCCACAACAAACATCGTCTGGTGCTGCAAGTCCTCAACAAGCATGTGGACCGACAGTACCTTTGGGTGTTGAAGCAGATTCTGTACCACCACGTGACCAAAGTTTACCATCACCTGCACCTTCGCCGTATCCAGCAACACAAGCTGAACCTCGTGAAGATGATATACAACAGGAACCGCCTTCAATGGATTTGGAACCAAGACCATCGTCACAATGCTTTGCGGCTGATCTCCAACAGCAACAGCAACCACCACCTCCACCACAACAGCAACCACAACAATCAGCATATCATCAATATTCACGAATACCACCACCTGCTGCTCCACCGCCCGTACCCCCACACATGCTAGGTGCGGGTAGTTTCTCCGCTCTGCATTATTTAAAACAGCCCGGAGTTATGTTAACATCTTTGGGGCAGGATAATAATGGACCGGTTGATCAATACACAAGCAGTATGCAAGATTTACGTTCTGCTAGTCTACCGGATGTAATACAACAGCAACAGCAGCATCAAGTTGGGATGAAACAACATAAGAATAATCTTGGCGGTGAGCTACGACTCTTCAAGTGCCTAACTTGTGGAAAGGATTTTAAACAGAAATCGACCCTCTTACAACACGAACGAATACATACTGATAGCAGACCGTACGGATGTCCAGAATGTGGAAAACGTTTCCGTCAACAGTCCCATCTCACTCAACATCTTCGTATCCATGCCAACGAGAAGCCCTACGCTTGTGTGTACTGCGAACGCACATTTCGACAGAGAGCAATCCTCAATCAGCATCTGCGCATCCACTCCGGTGAGAAGCCATATGAATGCCCAGAGTGCGGGAAGCATTTCCGCCAGAAGGCCATCCTCAATCAGCACGTCCGCACACACCAAGGCGAGCGCCCCTGCTTTAATGAACTTCTAACCTTCCGTATTATCAAAATTCGGATTGTTAGAGTTGCTGTTCGTTCCTTTATTTTCTAATAATCCTCATCGACAAAATTATATACAAAAAAACCCACTGAGCACACTCGTATAGCTATATAAGAATAAAATCAATAACACTGCACACTTAAAAATTTCGCGGGCGCATTTATTTCAAAGTTTCACAAAAACTATGATAAAAATTTTTAATTGTGCATACTATAACTAATTACCGCACTAATAATAATTTAATTTACAGACGTAAGCCCACATCTGGTGTTTAAAAATGGTTTAAATCCAACATTATGGCCTCAAGATGTCCCTTTTCCTCCAGATGAAGGTAAAGAAGAGGTGACGTCAACATACGGTGACGGAGATGCAGTAACACAACAAGAGCGATCAAATTGTTTCTCACCGGGAAGTATAGCGGGTAATTTACAATATCCCGCTTACTTTAAAGATGCCAAAGGTATAAATCACTCTCTATTTGGAGCCGCAGCAAATTTTGGAGCTCTCCAATACCTCAAACAAGGACAAGCAGGTAAATTACCAGACGTTATACAACACGGTAGATCAGCAGGTATGCCTTTATATGTACGCTGTCCAATTTGTCAAAAGGAATTCAAGCAAAAATCGACACTCCTGCAACATGGTTGTATACACATCGAATCAAGACCTTATCCATGTCCAGAATGTGGTAAAAGATTTAGGCAGCAATCACATTTAACACAACACCTACGAATTCATACCAACGAAAAACCTTACGGATGTGTATATTGCGGTCGAAACTTTCGACAACGAACAATTTTAAATCAACATTTACGGATACATACAGGGGAGAAGCCTTATAAATGTGGACAATGTGGAAAAGATTTTAGGCAGAAAGCAATACTTGATCAGCATACACGTACTCATCAGGGAGATAGACCATTTTGCTGTCCTATGCCAAACTGTAGGCGGCGTTTCGCAACCGAACCTGAGGTTAAGAAACATATAGATAATCATATGAATCCACATGCCGCAAAAACACGAAGAAATTCGACCAGTTCAGATAATAGTAAACAAACGCCTAATGGACTATTGCCTAGAGGATTAACCCCTACGACAGTTGTAAAACCCGAGCTCTATTTTCCACAGTGTTACGCACCGAGTTTTAATCCCCCAGGTAGCGTAACACAATTTCAGGGTCCAACCTCTGAATATAAGACATCAAATGGATTGCCGGCTCAGTGACTAACAGCCGGCTGGCAGTTTCCCTGCATCGGGTGACATTCTGCCAGTAATAAGACTGATTTTGCGGTGGTTGTTACTTAGTTGTTTGTGTTTTTGTACGAAGTGAGATTGTACTTTTTGATAGATAGATATTTATTGAAGATTTATGATAGAAACATTTTTTTGCAAAGAGTGATGAATTCAAGGTGCTGTTGAACCATACGTAACACGATGGTTATAATGTAATATATATACTGGCTTTAAAATAGACAAAGCTAAAGACTTCATTATTTACAGCAATACAATTTATTCTTTAAACGATTTGTCGTTATAAATATTTCTAAGAAATAAAATTATTTCACGCATATCAATATATTTCTGTAGAGTAATAATGAAAGATGCGTAAATTACGTAATTTTCCGAATTGCTCAAAAATTTATTTTACTTAACTGTGATAATCATTTTTATTTTACGATTATACTACCAGTGTATTATGAAGAAATTTTTTCTTAAAAAGGCAATATTAAAAAATGTGCAATACAATTGCAATAGAAACTATTGCTGTAAGTAAAACAAAGTCGAGCTTTACGTACATATACAAATATATGTATCTAAAATGTAAAAGTATTTTAAATTTTATTCAGATCGTGTCCTGTTCACCTAGTGGCAATACTTTTAATCTCAAAATACTTTAATGTAAGTAACTCTAAGTATATTTACTATTGTTGTAGTTAGATGAAACTAATATGTGATCTCTTTAATGTAATCGTAACGAAAAAAGGAGAGAAAATTGACGGGTTCTAGTTGCATTTAGTATAACACAAATTGGAAAAAATAATTTTTTGACTGACCCCTCCCCCATTTTAATCTCCCCTCCCCCACGTATTTTGATAGTTAGTTAAATATTAAGGCAATTTTCATATGTACATACAGAAAAGAAAAAGCATGATGCATACTTGTGGTGTTGAACATTACGATTATAAAAACACGCGAGTAACCAAGGAGGGGGGACCAATCTGATATTTTTTTAAAATGTTACAAGTATGCATCTACTGTTAACAAAAACAGTTTTGTTGCAGCATTATACCATATTTTATGAAATTTGTTGACATAACCCGCACTACCCATAAATTTACAAAAAGTATGAGATAATGTATGCAAAATATCCACTAAAACTGTATACGATTAATTTAGTAACGATCTAGAGTTCAAAAAGTGGCGTGTAAGTTTTTGTTTTATTTTTACGATTAGAAGACTGTTTCAGCAGTCTGAATTTTTGTTGATCTACAAGACTTGAAAAGCGTGATAGCATTTAATTAGTTTTAAGTCAATTTATGTATAATTACATTTTTAAATCCTTATTAAATAAGTGTGTAAATGGTTTAACTTTTAAACAAAAATACATATTTAAATATTAGTATGTAAGTGGTTTCAAAACGTTAGATGTGATATCCCAGTTGATGGGTAAAATTTTTGTTACTCATTAATGATATTATTAGAATATTTTGAAAAATTGCGTTACATTATTATTATTATTGTATTTTGTAATGTTTGTTTTTTGTACTTTTATATGTAAAATTTTACTTATAGAATAAGTAGTTATATAACGTTGGATTACTTAAATTTTATAAATTTTTGTGTGGTCTAACCATATGCGCCTGGTTACTAAGAGAGGTTAGTCTATTTTAAAACTATGTTGTTTAATGTTTTCAGATTAAGGCAAACCACTCTGCCTTTTTGATGGTTTCGCAAAGTGTATGTGTACTAAAACAACAGTATAAGTGCCATAAATAATAGTTAATTAGCCGAGATTGTTACACTTTTCACAAAGCAGGATTTCGAATGTTTAAATTTTTTATAAAATTGAATTGTTGTAAATGGATTAGAATAAGAGTTTATAAATATGAATGAAAAGACTGGGATATTACCGAACAGGGTGTACCATTTGACTTGTAAATGTTTCCTTTTAAATACGCTGTAACTGTTTTTTTTTAATTATTTTTAGCGTTATTTAAAACAAATCCCTTATTTATGTTTGTGAGACAATCCGAAATCAATATTGTTCAATACTTAAGTATTGACAAAGCATAAATCGAAATACTTTGCGTCCACATACTTAAATCAAGAGAATCAATTCAATAACTCATTCACCTCATGAATTGCCATTACAATAAAACAGTTACTAATGCTCAATATAAATACAATAGTTAACGATTTTTTTATCATAAACCGCAAACGCAATACAAGTATTTGCTCAAAAGTACAAATACTGTAAATAATAGATACCGGAATTGTTTATATTTTAAATATATTCTAATAAGATTATATGAACTGATTCTCTTTGTACTGCATTTGAAAAATATAAATGTATTTGTTAAACCCTATGTTATTTATTTTTATTACCTTACCGAAACGGCACATTTTTCGAAAATTGTGTCATTCTACAATTATACTGCCTAGTAATTTTTTAATACATTGCATGGGAGTGAAAACATTTCAGTGCTCCGAGAATTTTATATTCTGATATTATTATTATTATTCTCCAACCCTTTTGCCCTTACAATCTGGGCGTCGGGTGTACAATTTACATAAAACAAAAGAAATATTTTCAAAATCAGGTTGTTCATATTGAAATTAAGTAAGCTTCTTATCAATATATTATTTATTTAATATACACAATCCAATGAGTATTAATAAATCGTCCCGATATCGAAAGTGGTATACTAATGAAATAATTAACAATGAATTAAAGGCTAAATGTTTAAAGAAGTCATAGAAAAAAATTCCAATCAGATTTAACAGAATATAAAAATCTAAGAAGAATTATAAAATTACAATTTTCTGTAGCATACAGAAATTATATATATGTGCGGTTGAAAATTAGTTGAGGAATAATTTTAGGAACTCCAAAAAAGCCTTTATTTGGAATCAGAATGGTGTTATAGGAATGTCAATACGTAATGTATCTAAATGCAAATTTCTAGTCCAATATTATACCATTTTTCTGTCAGTAGTGCTGTAATACAGAATTTTACATCAGTTCAATAAACTCCTAAACGACCACCAGTAAGGGTTGAGATACAGTCGTCCAACGGGTGATCTTATTTCATATGTTACCCAACTTTGGAATAATACATTAGAGAGGTCCGGTGAAACAGTCGTAGTAGGTTTAGATATTTCAAAGGATTTAGACCAGGTTTTCCAAGTTCACTTCGTTCGGCTTATTTCATACTCTCATCAATTGGGTATCCAGCTTTCTTGAGAAAAGACGTATACGCGTTGTCGTCGATGGCTTCTTTTCGAAAGAAACTACTATTATCGCGGACGTACCCCAAGGATCAGTGGTAGCTCCCACACTTTCCCTGCTATGCATAAATGACCTCATTTCCTTAACAACTAACCCGATCCATTGCTTTGCAGACGACCGCACTCTACATTGTAGTTCTTCTCAGTTTTCCCACAACAATAAGTTTAGTCAGGATGTTAAGGTGCAAATGGCAGCCTCAATCAACAGTGACTTAGAACGTGTCCTTGAATGGGGAAGGAATAATCTACTCACGTTCAACGATTACAAAACCCAGTGTTGCCTTGTGTCCGCCAAGAAAGTCCGATCATTTCCTGCTGTAAATGTGAATGGCTTAGATCTCAAGTTTTCAAACTCTATTTCTATGTTAGGGATGTCCGTATTATCGAACCTTTCATGGGTTGACCACCTTTTGTCAGCTGTCCGTAAACTAGCATTTCTATACAGATCTAAACAAACAGTACTTCACATCGCAACAACTTCTTTTACTGTATAAGACTTAAATTCGACCTCATATGGAATACAGTTCTCACCTCTGGGTCAGTGCTCCCCAATACGCCCTTGATATGGTAAACCGCATCCAAAAGAGAGCTATAAGGCGTATAAATGACCTGTCCCTGACTTCTGACCTACAGTCTCTTGAGCATAGAAGAATAGTTTCGGTCCTTTCCTTAATACCTTCGCAGGTCATCTTCGCTAGGAACACTCGGTTTGCCCATTCACACCATGATTACGCACTCAAAATTCTATCCAATTTTTTTATCCGTGGCCGAACTCTTTCGGTAAGTGCCGTTACAAAGTAGGTTAACTTAAAGTGATGTTTTATATTTACAGAACGCAAACACGTCTCTTTGAATTGAGTGTTCTTGAACATTTACCTATTTTTTTGGATATTTAAACACCATTCAGAACAAATTAACCACTACTTGGTTTGGCTTCTAACTCAAGGCAGAAAAGGAAAGAATTCTACTAAGATATTCACTTAAATCGCGTTTTTTATTTATAACTTTTTATGCATGCAAATTTCTTTGATTTTCTGAAAAATGCCACAACTTATCAGCAACTTAGGCTACAACCATTTCGGAATAATTTAAGCTAACTTTATCAAAATTTCTCCGATGAAAAATAGCAAGATATGAGTCATGTATTGTTTAACTTTTCAATTAACATTATTTATACGTATAGTTGCAGTTGTAATACTAAGCTCACATACTAATCTAACTCTACATGGTCTTTTATTTTTCCAATTTAGTTATCTAATTTAATTTCGTTATTTAATTTTTTAGATAATTCCTACTTATAATTTTATTTGATTGAATATTTTCATTTTTGGATTGTACTCTTCCTTAAAACTACACTAAACTAATGCTCATATATGTACAGTATGGATACAAGATACTCGTTCTGATTCAACACAATTTAAAGTTTTCTATTCGAAAATGGATTAACGTAAGCTGTCACATGAAACTTGGAACTGAAATCTCTTCTATGAACTAAGAATAAACTGAACTTAAAAAACTGTTCTTAATCTAATTATTTATCTTAATCAAGTAACATATCTTATTTTTAAACGATAACAAATAAGTCTGCATTTTACATATTTTAGATTCGTAATTTTAATTTTTCTGAAACAAACTTGTGATAAAAGGTATTACTATAGTTGTAACCATTACTTGTCAGCCAAGTATTTTTTATTGGTAAATATACAGTGCCATACTGCATAAGAGCATTTGGCTGCTCGTTGTTATGGATTAGTGGTATCACACGAAGTGGTTTTTTTTTGTCAGAAACACATTTCTCATCATCACCTTTATGAAAGGAATAAGCACCCTATATTTCTGAATAATTGTTTTTGTTTTTCAACTTTTTTAACAGGTTCTCTCTTGGGCATTAAAATGTTTCCTTTTGATTATTTTTGGTCTTCTTTCTTTAACAGAGGGTTTTTAAAACAAGCGAACTACTACATATTGCGTTGGGTTACTTCCCCTTTTTTATTAGACTTCAATTTTTTTTAGGTTACGTAGTACCTGAAAAGTAAAAATCGTAACTTTTGTAACGTTCGTTTATTATGGTATTTTTTCTGTTTATTTTCGTTCAACTTCTGATATCGCCAGATGATTTTGCCCCTCTTTATTAAACACATTTGACTTAATTTTACGTGATATGTGATGCTCTAGAGCATTATATCCTAATTGGATTCTTTAAGCACAAACTGGAATCGCAGTTTCGTTGTCATTTTCAAAATACTTTACATAATTTTGTTTTTCAAGTATATAAACAGAAACTTGAAGAGGCTGTAATGGCATAGAGGTGTGCATTTGTTAGTCACTTCGTTTGTTTGAACCAATATTATAAATTATTTTTTTTAAATAGTTATTTAATCATCAAGTGTATTACTGAAGGCGATTAACGATGAGACGTTTTAACGCGTGAGCGTAGCGAACACGTTAAAAAAGTCGAGATCGTTAATCGCGCATTAATACACGAGTTTGTTACAATATTTTTTAGAGAATCGCTTTCGTTAACTTTTCCGTTTTTTCAAAGTGAAAATTGTATGTCGATCAGGCTGCCATCTCGTAATGAAAGTACAGAACGTCTGACGCAATACATTCATTGTTAGATGTCTCATACAAATCAATGTAGCGCATACAACCAACTTCAGTTAACTCGATTTGGAGTTACTTAATAATTCCCATTAATAAACGATTCTCTGAAAATGATTTTTATCCAACCTCTATTCACCTGTGATGAAATTGGCTTTTAGCCGGTTTTGCAAAGTAATGGTAAAGCCTATCTATTTGATGAACCGGTTTTTTTATCAGGAAAAACTTGTTTTACGATAGCTTCTGGCGTTAATTGCACCGACATGGTTAGTCGGGTTACGAAGAAATCGCTCAATAAACCAATCTACATTCGAGCATTGGTTGTTATATTTTGATGTATAATTCCACAGGCTCAGATACTTCATTGTGCGAATTAAGTTTTGCCCAATATTTTGAAATCAACAATTGTTGAGATATAAAACAACCTGAGGATTTATTATATCTTTGGCTAGCAATTCTTCAACATTAATTCTTCTATACTTCACCCCTCGCATATGTAGTGTTTGGCTCAATTTAAACCGTCTATAAAGCACTATCTCCTAATCAACTGGCGTGAAACGATCAGTATATTTAAAACGAAATACAGATTAAAATATGGTTTTTGAAACCTACGCATATTAAAATTTTATTGCATATTAAAACTAAATTGAATAAAAAATTAAAATAAAAATTTTCTCCATATATTTTTACTTTTCTTAGATATAATTTCAAAACAACACTAAATGATTTGGCCTATAGAGGTAGTTTACATTATTGTAAGCTATGATATGAAGGTGACTCTATTGTTCTAGTAGTAGGACTGTTGGTCTAAAGTATAAATATTCAAGGTTCATAATCTCAAAATAATCTTGCTACTCTCTCTAAAGAAATGAAATATTGTAATTTATGATGACTTATAAAGAAAATGAAAATAAGACGGCCTTCATAACAAAATAACATGGACTATAGATACAGTGAGCCCGACACCTGCTATAGCAAATTTCTCTCTGTTACTTTTTCCGAAACATTGCTGGTGGAAGGTATCATGTGACCAAAGTACACAGCACTTATAGTTCTGAACTAATAACTTTTTACACCAAGAAGTGTTGTTTGAAGGATCCAAAATGTACTGTGAAAGAACATACATAAAGCATTAGATTTACAATGAGGCTGACACCTTCGACAAAATTTTTGCCATAAGCAAAAGCTACTGTCTTGAGATAGAAAGTGGCTCAAAATACAAGAGTCTTCACTACGTGAGAAGAACAAATTCGACACAGCTTTTTAATGCTTTGGTATTAGTTAAATGGTATTATCGAACCACACAACTATGCAACATTATTCGTAATTATGAATTATAAGTCGCAAGTAGCCATTTCAAGTTTTCCACTATTAAGCATACGTAATAGCTATGCCATTAAATAACTAATACATCTACTCATACAAAATCAATAAATTTTCTACTGTTTACAAACACAGAAAACTAATCAATACGACACTACACACATTACAAAATGGGTTTAGGTTGGGAAGATAAAGAAGTTCATTTTGATTTATCTTTTTCGTAAGTATTCTTTTGTTAATAATTTAGAAAAGTTTAATTATTTTAGTGATATGCGTTTAACGGTTGGTGAAAAAATTGTAGATAGATTAGATAATATCGAAGATACGAAAGGAAATGGAGGTGATAGAGGAAAGTTGATTATAACAAATTTACGTGTACTATGGCATTCAATTTCAAACCCTCGAATTAATTTATGTATATACTATTGATATTTAATTAAATAATAATAATGATTGTGTAATTTTAGCTATCGGTTACAACTGTATTACGACTATAAACACTAAAATTGTTAATTCGGTAAGTTGTACTGGTTAAAATAGTTTAGTTAAAACAAGTTTCCAGAAATTAAGAGGTACAACACAAGCTCTTTATTTAATGACTACCTCCAATGGTTCAAGATATGAATTTATTTTTACTAATTTAGTACCTGGAAGCATGCGCCATTTTACTTCAGTAACTGGAGTGCATAAGTATAAGCGTACACTTGAAGATTCCATTTAACGTTATTAATTTCAGAGCATATACCACATCAAAGGTATACCGTGAGCTGAAGTTAAGGGGAGCTGTTGTGCACAACAAACAATTGCGTATATTACCTTTAGAACAAGTTTGCAACACTTTACATGGAGTATGGAATTTATCGAGTGATCAAGGAAGTCTCGGAACTTTTTTCATCACAAATGTTCGACTTGTATGGTTTGCAGACATGAATGAAGCCTTCAATATTTCTTTGCCTTATTTACAAATTGAAAGTGTAAATATTCTTATAAGTAGATAATTACAATATTCAAACGAACAATTTTAGGTCAGAGTCCGAGATTCCAAGTTTGGAAAAGCTTTAGTAATAATATGTAATGAAGCAAGTGGGGGTTATATTTTAGGCTTTAGAATTGATCCGGAAGATAAACTGAATGTTGTATTCAAGGAATTATCTTCATTGTTTACGGTTTATGCTGCAAATCCAATATATGGTATCGAATATGAGTGGAATTCTAAAGAAGAAGAGAAACCAAAAAATATATTAACAGAAGATGTTGACGAATTTGATGATTCAAAAAATGAAATATCAAGTGCTTTAATTACTTATCTAGCTAGTGGTGAACAAGGTAAAGATAGGCCTGTTGTTTACTCAAATGAGCTAGGTTTAGCCATTGAAAGTATTAAGGAGGGATTTTCCATTCAAAAACTTTGGGAGGTTGTACCATCTTAAATAACTTGGACATTTTGTCATTATATTATGAAGTGTTTATTCACACACAATAAACATACATGTAAAATACTTTTATTTTACCCTTAAATAAAGAATACGAGCTTGAGAAACACAAATGTCACATTAAAAATGATATTATATTAGCAAAGTAATACAGAGAAACCAAACTTATAGTTTTATATATTTAGTACGTTACTATAACAACATAACTATAAAGGTACTATGTTATATCTTCTAACACACCCACTTAATGAAGTGTCTCTTGAAAAATGCCATAAAACAATATTCATTTGATCTCTACACTACTTGTATTTCTTAAGACCAACAGCCTTCATTAACGAATCTGCTACCATTACTTCGTTGATATTTCCGTTTTTTACTGCTTCTCTTATGAAATGGTACTGCACATCAATATGCTTCATCCTGGAATGATAAGCAAAATTCTTCGATAGGTCTATGGCGCTTTTTTAATCACAATATATATTGATGGGACTTATATCTTTAAAAGTGGAGGGACATGAAAGTTCTTCAGTCATCATCTTCTTGTGTACATTGAGAGAGTTCTATGTATTCTGATTCAGTCATGGATCTAGCTATGGTCTGCTTGACCAACTAATAATATTTTTACCAAGTTTAAAGACATACCCACTTATAGACTTACGATCGTCTTCATCATTTGCATAGGTAGCATCAGAATATCCGAATAAGGTGTCTTTAGATTTTATGAATTTTAGTCTCGCTTTTGATGTTCCTCGAAGATATCTTAGGACTCTCTTTACTGCCGCCGACCAGTGTTCTCTGCCGGGGTTTTCGTTCAACTTACTCAATGCCCCCACTGCAAACGCAATATCAGGTCTGGTACATTGAGATGCATATAATAAGCTTCCTATTGCAGCTTGAAACAGGACTGATTTCATTTTTTTCTTTTTCTTCTTCATTAATAGGAGCCATATTAAAACTTAATCTTTTTCCAGATTCTAATGGAATTTCAAATCTTCTTAAAATTTTTTCGAAATAGGCCTCTTGATCTAGAATTAATTCACCAGATTGTCTGTTTCTTGTTATTCGTAAGCCAAGGCAGTATTATGCTTCATCTTTGATTTCTAATCTTTTAAAATAAGTAAAAATGCTGTTACTGCATCCATATAATCTATATTCAAGTTCAAATTAAACAGCTTTCGCCAACAAAAAATGTAATGTAGTTCCTCTTACTACTGGAGAAAATGTTTCGTCAAAGTCAACACCATATACCTGTGAGTAACCTCGTATAACCAGTCGAGCTTTATGACGAACAAAATTTCCTTCTCCGTCCTTTTTTTTACGAAAAACCCACTTACAAAAAATGGCTTTACGATCTTTAGGTAACTCGACCAGTTCCCAGGTATTATTTTTTATTAAAGGCTCATATTCTTCTTTTATTGCATTTTTCTAGTCTTCTGCATCTTCCCTTAAAAATGCTTCATTAACCTTTTTTGGATCTCCTTGACTTTCTATTGCTAAAGCTGCACATAGACATAATCGTTAATTTTTTCGGACAGATTGTGCATTCTTTGAGGATACCGTCTTGCTTCATCTCTGTTTTAATTGACATGTTCATCTTCTTTGTTTTCCATTTCTTCCACTGGTACTTCGTGAATCGTTTCTGTATGAGATACATCACTTACAACTATTTCTTCATTATTTTCACAATCCACTCTGTCTACTACGTCCTCTGCTTCTTCATTTTCTTTATATACCACGGGCGTTAACATGTGCTTTCTCAAGTTTGCTTCATTTTCGGGTACACTTTCACAAATTTTATGAAATACGCCTGTTTCATCTTTTTGAAATTCCTCTTCATTAAATACATCTCTAGATTGAGTAATTTTTTTCGTTTCCTTTTGTATCCTTTTGAATCTTCACAATATCCAGCGAACACTAGTTACTTGGGCTTTACATCCCACTTTCAACTGACAAATTTGCATCATGAATGATGAATCAGGCTTTTTCAACCAGTCTATTGTGTTGTGGAGTACTCTCAATTGTTGTCTGATATCTTATTCCATTAGATGCTAAATATTCATTAATCTTTCGATTACAAAACTCTTTCTCATTGTCTGTTCTTAAGGCTAGTAGTTTACAAGAAGTTTGTCTTTCATCAAAACTTTTAAATTCAGTAAATTTTTCATACACATCAGATTTATTTGTCAAAAAATAAACAAATGTCTTTCTTGTAAAATAATCTGTAAAAGGAAGAAAATATCTCTTACCACTAAATGATTTTTGTTGCATGGGTCCGCATAAGTCTGCATGTACTAATTCTAACCTTTTACTTGCTCTCCAAATGGCATGCTTGAAGAAAGGTTTACGATGCTGTTTGCCTTGAAGGCACCGTTTACATAAAAAATTTGTTTCTTGAAAATTAATTTCGTCAACTAATCCTTCTTGTAGACGTTTCATTCCTCCAAGACTTAAGTATCCTAAACGACGATGCCAAATGCCGAAAGAAGTTTCATCTTTAACTACTAAACATTTTAGTTGTTCTTCGTCGTAATTGAGTTTATGTAAACTTCCACCTGAAGAAGTAGCAACTGCAAGTAATTTACCTGAAACATTGTGAAAAATTTCATATGTGCTTTCGTCTTTAAGAACTGTTTGAAGCCCTTTTCCATCTGATTCTTTGCAAGTTGTTACGTGTTTAAACGGGGAGCTGGAAGAAAAAGGAAGAAGGAAAGGATTCTCTGCTCATTCACAGATACACAGATAGTGAGCACACCGAACTAGCTCAAAAATGTCGGTTCGGGCGGGGTGAGAGAAGAAAGGATGTTAAAGATGCCGGCGCCAAGAGCCGCTCCCCTAAATTGAGAAAACTTCACCGCTGTCCCGACTCTTGGACAGTGGTGCAGAAAGGAATGAGCAAGGAAATTTTAGGAAAAGGGAAGTACCAGAGGAAATAGAAATAACAACACTGCTGTAGTGCGAAAGAAACAAATGTATATTTTATTTTTAAAAATTTAGACTGAATAGTTGAAGATGTGGATCTAATTAATCCACAACAAAACAATATATTTAGATACCCCAAATGTACAAAAAAAGAAATAGTAATTAAATACCGTTCACAAGCCAGAATAGTTTCTCTCTATTTTACAAAAAAAAACCAAACTTAAACATTTCCCCTTTTCAAGGGAAGGCCTTCCGTTGTATTCCTAAACGAGAAAAGTATATCGACGCCTATACAAAGCGTAACTTATTACTAAATAATAACCAAAACAACTTGCGATGGTTTACACTAAAACGGATAATACCGAAATAAAATTTTATAGTGAGCCACACGAAACTTTTATAGCTGAGCAAGCATTTGTTTTCTTAAATAATAATGAACCAAATATATGTGAAAATTTAATAATTGCATACATTTCAAGAAGAAAAAAAAATTAATGTCTACACCAAATGTAATGAAAACATATGTTTATCTAACGGTTCGTTTGGCTACTGTGTAATTACTTGTGCGCATCCCAATTACTGTGATGTCGCACACAACATCAAAAATGGCAGCCACAACAGATACAATTAAATGTTATTATTATAATTACAAACAAAATGAGGGAAGGAAAGTAATGGTAAAAGAACAGATAAGGAAGGTTACGTGGTTGTGAAGTGAAGGATTACTTATTGATACAGCAACAAGGATATAGTGATAACATGTATTATTTTAACTGACTAATTGATTACGTTATTTTTAGCAGGTGTACTTTATCATTATTCAATTAAAGTTCATGTAACCATAGAGAAAACAAAAGAAAAAGGAACGATCTAACCTTTCTATAAGCAGTCGATGCTCTCGGATCACGAACATAGGCAGAAGTTGTCCCGATCCTGTTTGATTTTAGTTACGACTCAGAAAGTAAACCAGAATAGTACTTGTATGTAGATAATATGGGGATAATAGTTGAAGTTAAATCGTAGAATCCAAAAGTAGAAGGTACTTCGTTGAAGCCAAAAGAAGAAGGTAATTTGTGCAAGCTAAAAGGCGCAGGTAATTAACACTATGTAGGTAAATAATCTTTATTCGTTACCCCTTAGATGTAACGGGCCAAATGAAAGTCTATCGAAGTGCTTTCCTTGTTTTATGGAAGCATCAATAATTCATGTCTTGCTTAAAACGTCTTCAAACGCTAAGAAAGAAAGTCAGTTATTACTAACAAAATCAGAGAAATTCACTGGTAACTTACTCGATCTTGCCGAAGAAAATTTTTCTAAAACCGCATGTAAGCGAGCAACCAAACTTGTAAATAATGATTAGAAAAAGCACCAATTGTTTTATTGCAAATTATGCTTCTTGAAGATATATCCGGTTAGTTATATCGTATAATACTATCAAGCAATTTTCAAGAAGACATCAAAAATTTTCAGCTTGGCAATATGGACGCCACAGGAGAGAAAGAAGACATAATTTTTATGTTAAAGTTGTATTAAACACAATACATTGTTATCACCCTTTTTATCTAAATAAAACCAGAAATTCTAAATTGTGATTTCTCCACTAACGCCATCTAGAGAGGACTTCTAAAAGTTGTAATATAATTCCCCTTAATCACCTATATTTTAGGATACGTCACTAGAGGGAGTAACAATGCAGATTTTAAATGAAATATATAAATGTGAATTTATAGCATTTGAATAACCAAAGGTACGAAAATTTATATTAGACTGATAGTAAAATTACTTGGAAATATGTGGTTCAAGTTATGAACAGAAACAACGTAAGCATTCTTAGAAAGAAAGTTTGAGTAAAACATGTATAACTTGTACAGAAATTTATAGAAAAGTACCAAAGTAACTTAAGTATCCAAAACACAAATTATTTCGTTACAAAGTATAGTGTATAAGTTATGAGGTGGCTGGGTTAAAAATAATACGTAAGGGGGTGGTGAATAAAAGATTGTATTTATGTCATGAACAAAAATAAAATGTTTTTTTTAAACTTAATGATGAATATACTACATTAATTTGGCGACGAGTCCTCGAGCTTGCGCGGGTGCGAAGTAGTAATATTAATTCGTATCTGAAATTAAAAAAGTGAACTGTGCGTACGTGGTAGTTCCGTTAGTTAGCTGGTCAGTGTTCATTAATCAAGAATGTCGTTAATAGGGTCTCTTGAACAGTTCAATCCTAAAGTCTCGCAAATATCATCGTATTTAGAACGTCTTGAACAACTCTTCATGTGCAATGGTGCGGAAGATGACAAGAAAGTTCCTTTATTGCTAACCTTAATAGGCGGTGAAGCATACGGTATATTAAAGGACTTACTTTTTCCCGACCTAGCCAGCTCGGAGTCTTATAGTGTGATCAAAGGTACATTAATCAGACATAGTCAAAAAAATTAGTAATTGTAGAGCGATATAAATTTTATAATGCTATTCAATAGTCTAACGAAAGCATTAAGTCGTTTGTAATCAAGCTAAAAAGTTACTCGCAGTATTGTAAGTTTGGTCAGTTCCTTTCTGAGTGTCTCAGAGATCGATTAGTCTGTGGAATTCGATCGCAAAATTGTTACGGTCCGAAACCGGTTACTTATTTTTTTGTTATAAACATTAAAACTTAGTGTCCACACTTACTATATCATCATTAGATTCTGTTACCGTCAATTAATGTATTTTCACTAACCATCATTGAGCTACAATTTTTTACAGTTTTAACTTCTATAGGAAATAGTACGGAACATAGAAAAAAAATATATGGTGGGGGAATAGAAGAGCAACTCATAAGCAAAATTTAATACAATTCAGTCACCTATCGAGATGTGCGCGTATTAAACATGAATAACGCGGCAAAATCAAATATATTCAATTTTGAAAAATTTATATACAGGGTGTTTCATTAAGGCTGGCCACCGGCCATATTTCAGAAACTAGTGGACATAAAAAGTGGAGAAAGAAAATTCATTATAAAAGTCGCCACGAGAAAATCCTGGAAATTATTTTTAAGTTCCGTAATTCATCGCAAGGGGGCGCAATTGAAAATTAAAAAATAAAATTATAAATTTCTCCGAAAATTCCCACATTAAGGCATACCTTTGGTAACATCGTTAGAAAGCTTAGACAATTCTGCATCATTTTGGTCTAAGGCTCATTGGCGTACCGACCTTAATAAGAGTGGGGGAAGCTATTGAATGTGTAATCATTTAAATCGCTGTTATTTTTAAACGACTTATCCGATTGTAGTAAACCTAGGCTTGTTTAGAAGAAAAAGGTAAGTACTTTTAACTGTCGCATCCATTGGTACGCGATAGCTCATAATAAAATTGTTAGAGGGCGCAATTTGTAATAATACCAGTATTTTTGATTTTATTCAGAAAAATTAAATCATACGGTATAATTATGACATCATAAGCGGAAAGTAGCTTAAATTTGTAACAAAAAACGTAAATAACGCAATTTGATATCTTTATTTGTTCCAGAGTTATGGCGAAAAGAAGACTTTTTAACCGTTTAATTTAATAATTGATTGTTGCTATGGTTTCTTAAGGTGTATAGGTTGGATTAGTAATGAGAAATCTGCATTTATCATAGTCTGTGCCTCCCTTCACACTCTATCTAGGCTTAGGACTAGTCCAAACTAAGCAAATTGCAAAATTTGGAGCGTGTTTAGAGGCCAACGGGCCATAACAACGATATCAAAGTAATGATTCCCCCACTTCTGTATAGATATGAGTTTTTATCCCAGATATTATGCGAAAGCCCTTTTATTATTCTTTTCATCCTCTTTCTCGTTAATGACATATTTCCATAGACCATAGTTGATGAGGTGAATCTTCATACTATATTTCCAATCAATATAGTTCTCACTTCCTTCCAATTTTTCAAAAATTGACTGGAACTAACGTAATTGTAAACGCTATTTTTCTAAAAAAAATATTTTTCTTTCCAATACTTGCAATATCTTCTTTTGAACTGCTGGGACTTCTTTATATTAAATTATAATTTCCAGAATTATAATATCTATAACCAATTTTTCAGCTCCTGGGCCCATCGCCTAATATTATATTAGCAAAGTAATATAGAAAAACCAAACTTAATAGTTTTTTATATTTAGTACATTACTATAACAACAACTAATAACCTATCATACAAGGTGTACAACATAACTATAGAGGTACTATGTTATACCTTCTAACGAAAAAAATTGGTTTTAAGATTATTTTTTTCGTATGTAGAATGGAACAATTAACTCCTGGGTTATACAATATACTACAATACAGAAAACATTCAGAAAATGTTTATTTATTTAAATAATAATTCAATATTTTATAATTAACTTTATTTGTAAACTCGTATTTTTACAACAACCCCTCTCTCGTACTGTTCTATTTATCTCATGCCTAGCAACCTCTACATCTTCCTTTTTTAGTTTAATACATAATCCCAAAATTTTTTTGGTAAATTTATACACCTTTTTGGTCTGCTTGTGTTAGCTATAAAACTCCTTGAAAACTACACTACCATTTTCTCTTTTTATTAAATAGGAACGCGGTTCTTTACACTTCTCAAGTATCTGTGCTGGCTTCCATACACCCTTTCTTTGTTTAACTACACTTTGTCCAGGGTTTAGCTCTTTCCCCTCTCTCGACTTTAAGTCATAGTAATTTTTTGCTAATGATTGTTTTAGTAAGAGTTTTTCTTTTACTTCATTATTATCTATATTTGTTGTTATTGAACTGTGACTATTCGATGTTAATTTTGTTTTTAACTTTCTATTCATCAATAGTTCTGCTGGAGAAAATTTAATGCCGCTAATTGGGGTAGTTCTATAATTTAATAAGGCAGTTTCTAACTTAGCACCTTTTCATAAGAATCCTTTTGCTATTTTTACCCCACTTTCCGCTAACCCATTACTTTTAGGATGTTGTGGACTGCTGTGTCTATCGGATCTAGACACTGTCTGAGATTTACGTCCTGTTTCTCAACTACTATCAAGCTGCTCGACCACACAAGATTTCCGTTAACTTTTTCAATAATTTTATTTTGTTCTAACTTTTTTAAGGCCCTTAATAATTTCTCTTTTATAGAATTTGGCACCCTCCTTGGTGGTCTCACTCCTGCACACAATTCTATTCTATATTTATTAGGAAATGGACCTATACCTATAAACAAATTTTTGTTAAAATTAATAAACTCCTCTTTGTCCTTAAAACTTTTAACTGAATTAACAGTATTAACATGTTTCAATAAACCTAGCTCTATACAAGACCACAACAAATTTCAACATTTTTGATACATTTTGTGCAGTGCTAATGAGACGTACTAATCCTATCGGCTTTATTCGAAAGCCACCATAAGCCTCCAAAACTATATTTGTTTTTTGTAAATTATCCACGTTCATACATTTTATAATTTTCATAGGGAAAATATTTACCTCCGCCCTTGTATCAATTTTTACTTTCACTTAATTATTGCCTGTTCTGCTTCTATATTATTTATAATTATCATCATTTCTACAACCATATTACCTGAACTTCCATCTTCTTTGACTTTTTTTAAATTAACCACCATAAAATGATTTAATAGGCGGCACCTGCTAACTGCTTACCAAAAGCATGCACCTCGTACACAAAAATTTCTTTTCGCTTTTTCTTATACTACTGGTTTAAAATTTTTCTTTACAACATTTACCACTACTTTATCGTCTTGTAAATTTTTTAACTGATCCTTCATAATTTCGCTTGCTTTTCAGATTTCTACACATTTTTCAAGATTTAAATCTTTCATCGTTAATAATTTTTCCTGTAAAATTTTGCTGTTGATACTCAACACAATTCGGTTTCTTAACATATTTTCCTCTTCTTCTTTAAATTCACACGATTTCACTAAATTTCTTGCAAAAAGTTATCAAATGGTTCGCCCTCTTTTTGACTACGAGAATAAAACATGTATCTTTCATATACATTTTTTGTCGGTATCATATATTTTTCAAATTCTTTGATCACCTCTGTATATACGTTTTCATTCCTTTCTTCCATTTTAAAATTATTATATACTTCAATGGCATCTTCACTCATACAATTCAGTAGTAATGCTACTTTCACCTCGTCTTCCAATCCATCTTTCCCGCATGGCACTAAAAAGATTTCGAATTGTTACTTAAACTTACGAAAATTTTCTGCAACATTTCCTTCTAATTTTAATTTATTAGGTAGTCTAGTTTCCATATTCACAAAATTTCTTGGTGTGCCACGCTTTGTTTATTTATTAAGTACTCACAATCACAGAAAATCTTCACCACCAAGTATCGTTGATGATTATGTTGGTGACATTTTTTCTAAAGGAAGTAAATGAGCAACCAAAGAAATCAAGGTCTGTTTTATTTGCATTTCTTTAAGATTTAACGTCAATATTTCTATAAACTTCAAAAATTGTTTATATTTTAAACTAAATTTGAATATTTTACATACATACAACTGCGTCATGTTTATTTATTTAAATAATGATTCAATATTTTATAATTAATTTTATTTGTAAACTCGTATTTTTGCAACAACCCCTCTCTCGTACTGTTCAATTTATCTCATGCCTAGCAACCTCTACAACAGATGTATAAGTAACCCTATCACATGATTACGATATAATAAATGCATGATGAATGAAACTGCTAATTAATGCATCACTTTATAAATTTGTTTTGTGCAAAAATATGTTACTTGGAAGAAATATGAAAATTTAAACTTTCACTTACTTATATTTGTAGAGAGACATAATAAACTTGAATGTTGAAAAAGAAATTGCTAAAGTTCTGATGGATGGTGGTAATGTTTCAATCATACTTTTAAAACATTTTTTTAGTTCAAACTCTGAGGAATACCGCCTAAGTTACTTAATAATGTAACAGTTATATTTGTCATGGAGTATTTAATATTTTAAATTTAAAAGAAGAAATCGTACTCTGGTAAGGTATAAGAAAAGTGACAAAGTCGAGATTATCTTTACGTGGGAGTTTATAAGTTAAAAACAGGCTCAGTTGCTGCTAAGCAGGTTTTCCGTGTTAAGCTTTCTATGTGTAAACATACATTTTGAAATAAGTATCTATTTCTGTGTGTTAATTTTTTTAATATTCATTTATTATTCCTTCACTGTGTATACTTTGTATATATGAAAATTTATCGTATGACAATATTTTAATATTACACTGTGTGCCTTACGTGTAGTAATTTATAATTTAAGTGCACATTATTATTGTTACTTTCCTTCTCTATTGCAAAAAATAAACATTATTATTATTATATTTTGTTAGTAATTACGCTAGTAGGCGGTTTGTTGTTTAACTGTTTTGTCAAGTTAGATATTGGGAATACAAACACGAATATATTTCTTATATTTTTATTTATTTAACACAGTACTTTCAAATAAAGCATTTATAAGATTTTTGATTTCATCTGTTGTAAAATGAACAAGCTTACAGTTCTTCCATTTGTTCTCCACTGCCACCGATTCTGCAGACACAATAAAAACAAGCTCATTAAATTTTTGCCATAACTCAATATGTACGTTAACATCATCGTTATCAGTGAATAATTTAGGGACACCCATCTGTACAATGCTGAATGCATCAACTAACGACTTACAATTAACACCTATATCAGGTGCATTTGTTACAACATTAACAAGTTTGTTACAGAAAATGTTAACTAAACTACCTAAAGTTTTATTATAAATATTGTGTGGTAACACATGATGCCAATCTGCCTTTAACAATTCAAACTGTTTTAGACACCCCTTTATACATTTAATGAAATCTTCACTCAGAGTCCCTCCTAACTTTTGTGACTCAAATCCACAATCTCTAAGAGCAGTTTCTATTCCTTGTATATGTTTCTCAACATAACCTAAAAAAATATCTTTGCCCATTGTTCGTAGCTGTTGTGGTTGAACTTTAAAAATCGGTGGAATCAACAGAATTTCTTTTGAAAATTTTGAAAGAAAAACTTCGTTAAGTATACACAACTCGTGTGCCAAGTACATGCAATTATTATGATACAGAACAACTTGTTGTGGAATCGTCTGTAACAGTTTTTCATGATGTGCGTGAACAACACTACCATATTGATCAAAAATGCTCTGCAAAGTGCAGATAATATGCCCAGCCATAATTGGAGTTTCTGTTAATGCTTGATCAAGTAACACCTTTGCATTTTCCGTAAGCTCGATTGAGCTTTTTGAAATCATGCATTCGGTAAATTGACCACCGGTAAGTGGATTATCACAATCAAATGGTACACCAACTTTGACCATCTCCTGTAAACCTTTTTTCATGATCCTGATTGCTTCAACTTTATATTCATTACATCTTAACTTCTCTAACTTTAAATGTATGTTATTGGAATATTCCAAAATTGGATTGACATCTGCATTAAAAACGTCAAGCGTAACTAACTCATTGTGAAAATTCCGTGTATCTTCTGCAATTTGTTGAAATTTTTCATGTTGTGTAGGTTTTGCTAATATAACCTTTTTCGGAAGGCAACCTTCCAACAGCGCATTGCACAAATCGTATTTTACATCATTACCAATTTGTGAGTAAAGCTTTACACCTTTTTTAGCTAAATCATGATTTAAGTATTTAGAAATGAAAGTAAAAAATTGTATAAAATTCTCAAATTTGGTTTTATATGTTTTTTCTGTTGATCTACAGTTTATAACTATTGTGAAGATATGAAAATCATCAGCATCGTGAATATGTATTTCCGTAGCAAACCTAAGGATTGGTTTGCAAATAGAAGACCATAGAAAGCTTCTCAAATGACTGAAAGACAAAGGTGATTCTTCAAGTAAACTCTGTGCAATAATAACATCTTGAAGCATTTGCTTATTTTTCTCTATTTTTATTGTATTCGTTTGCTTTAACCCAAGTTTTCCTTCACAAACAACTATCATACTCTCGAAAGCCTCGTTCAATGAAACCATAATGGAACATCTTTGAAACATGGCATCTGACTTAATGGATTCTACAACATCTAACAAACCATCTTCTGGTAAACTCTTTATAAACTTATCTATTTCCACAAATTCAAAAGCTGCTTTAACATAATTCTTGTTAGTTTTATAATCTTTAACGTTCAAAAGTTTATGGTGAATTTCCATAAGTAAAATTAAACGTTTTGTTGCAATTCTTAACTGTTGTGATTTATACTTCAATGTTGCTATTTGTGGATGACTTGTAGAAACATCAGAAGTAGTTATTGTATTAATTTTATCTGTTAGATTATCAATCTTTGTGGATAAAGTAAGAACTTGATTTAGTAGACGATCGTTTTTCTCTGGCCATTCAGAAAATGTTACATACATATTACTCAGGTAACCACTAATTTCAGTTTCAAACTCCAATACGCTTGACATTACAATACCTAACTCTTTTTCTGAATGTTTTATATCGGACTCATGAGACTTTGATAAAACTTCTTCTAGAAAATTCATGTTTTATTTTCTTCCTAATGAAACAAAATAGATTGTTGTAGAACTCTCAGCTAAAATAATACAGGCTTTACCTAAGAATTTTTCTGGAGAATGGAAAATATTAAAATAATGTTGATAAGAAATAAACTTAACCTTTCAATGGGCACAAGTCTTAAAAATAATTTCAAATCCATTATTAAGAATGTATGTATTTTATAATAAACTGGTATTCAAGGTCATCTTTTACCGGGGTTTTATAATACGTTACAAACTGTAAAATTTAAATTCTCAGTGTTGCCATACCAAAGGTGCTAAACTGTGAATTATTAAAATGCTTTACTACTTTGTTTTTAGAAGTATTCCAACTAAAACTACTGTATAGCAAACACAGTAGAGACACAAACTCTTTTTTGCACTTCGTGGATTAAAAGTACTATTTGGTTCCCCCATTTCGGAGACTGAAGTGTTAATTTTAATCTCGAGGGATTAAAAATAATTTAATCCTCAGAGGATTAAAAAATAAATAATTCACTCTACAAAATAATATTTTATTAATAAAAATCAGCAATTAACATTTAAGATAACATCTACTTTTCATTAACATTTACGGATATATTTACATTTGCACAGTTATTAAAGTTAAACAATTTACCAAAATCGTTGTCCTTAGAATTAAGAACATTATTGAATGATGTTGAAACGTTAGATGCATTGATAGTATTTATTTGGTTTTCTGAATCAATTTTTTTTCATTTTCATGCCCAAAAATTTTTTCTGCTATAATTTTTTTGTTATTTATAGAGCTTTCAACACATCCCTCAGCCACTGAAGACGACTTCCAACCTCCGTGTCTTTTGAGAACGTCAACATTTGCCCCAGAATTGGCTAATAAAGACGCCGACGTGCATCGAAAACAATGACCGGTGTATAAAGAGGGTTCAGGAAGTTTCAAAAAAGTTGCAATTCTTTGGGGTAGTTTTCCAAAGGTATGTTTTCCAATGGGTTGAGTTGAACATCTCCGGTCTTTATTGGACAAAAAATCGTGAATGGTTTGTGTCAGGTTTTCTTAAAGCAATTTAATTTCTGCATAGTTTTATAAAATCGACTGGGTTATTCATTGAATTCTGAACAACGAATATTCGGTCAATATTGTTCTTTGTATTTCTTATATTAACTAAGATAAAGTGACCCAAATCTGTAACATTGTGGATTGATAATTCAACAACTAATTCGTTTCCTCTCCACGCTCCTGCTACACCCATGATCAGTTCAACCTAAAAATTAAACACAGTGTCAAAATATCTATCACAAAATTTATAGACGTTATATTACTCACCTTATCCATTAAAAAATCGTCGCCTGGAGCTTGAATTAGGAATTGATCGACTTGTTCATCAGTAAGAACTTTTGACTTCTTTGGCTTATAACCTTAACTTAAGCCAAAGTAAAACAACAATTATTAAAAGGCGTCAAATTGTAACATTAATAGCGACTCCAAGTGTATAAACACTAAAACTGGGCCAACTTATAACATTAAATAAAAAAGCGATGATGTAATATACCATTCGTAATTGATCAAATAATTTAATTAATATAAAAAATTACCTTTTAATAATCGCTACTGCCGTCGGCTCATCGGTAGATGAATATAAGGGTGGGTTCTAATTTAGAGTTTAATTAACCTACCTGAAATGCTAGTTAAGCTAAAAAATAATAAATTCTCGAGCGCCATGTTGTCTTTCTTTTTTTTTATATATCTATCTAGGAACAACAAAACCTAGTTATTGAATACTATAGACAAATTATCACAAATGAAAATAAAATAACAAGTTATACATAAGTTTATTTAATATATGTTTGAAAACGAAAAAAAATTCAGAAGTCATAAACTAAATTATAAAAAAAACTTTACCTTTTAACGGTTCTGTACATACACTGTTACAGGTACTATGAATCAGAATGGTTCATATGGTGAGGTCAATGTCTTGCTTAGTTATCCTTAAAATATGGAATTTCCTTGAAGTTTAATTCGCCAAATTTATTTGTAAAAGAATGTAGAACTTGCGTTGTAAAGGTAACTCAAGTAAAACTTGCCATTTAAAATAATAGTACAGTAAAATATTGACTTATACGTGCCATTAAAGATTATTAAGTATACAAATTAAGTGATTGAAAAGTAAGTACTTAAAAAGTGAGTACTTAAAAAAATGCATACTTGAAAAGTAAGTACTTAAAAAGTGCCTAGAAAAAAAAGCAAAGGCTTTAGTTTTAAATATAATTAGGAAAAAAATAACTTACCACCAAAATTCTGATGGCACCAAAATATAAGAAATTAAGTAAAAATCATGCTTATTGCTGTTAACATTCAGCATTAAGTGAATTACAAAAAAGGTTTCAGAATAACTGAAGTGTATTTCCCCTAAAAATCTTCACGCTTGCGCGAATACAATAATATAAATCCAATTTTTTTTTAAGAAAGGGAACTAAAATTATTTATGTAATATTACACCCAAAAGATATGTTCTAGGAAATGCCAATTAAATTGCCATTCTCAATTCTACATATTAATAATTAAACTTTTCTAATAACACGCCAAATAAATGAACGATTCTTAAATTAATGTACTTTTTAATACAACCACAAAAAAAGGTTGTTACAGGCTTATAGCAGTAATTTTTTCTTTTCAGAAAAGCTTTTAATTTCGGATATTGGGATATGTCAATATTACTTTTCATCATTACCATCGATTTCACCATGGAATAATTCGCCCACAAGGTGGAAGCACGTACAGTTTTGCTTTTTTCATTGAAATATGCTAAAAAGACATTTTCATTGGTGTGATTTTGTATCTTTTTTTGACGGCACCATGTTATAAAATCTTCATAAGATTTTTCATATACTTTTCTGGATTTTGAGGACAATAGTTGGTTAACAGCCTCTTCAGCGGCTGCTTTAATATCAAACTCATCCATTTTCGCAACTGCGCGTTGTCAACAGGCTAAGTTTTCGCAATGGCGAATGTTGTTTATTATTTATTTACTCGTTGTTATGGCATTGAAACATATGGGATTTAAAAAATAATTCATAAATTTCATTAGCCTTGAATAGTGTAGCTTCTTTGTCAAAGTGACTTTTCTAATAATTCAAATTTATCATAGATGTAATACCTATTTTAATTTTCAGAAAATAATATAATTATTTCTATTATTACTCCACGAAGTGCAAAAAATAGTGTGGATACCACAGGATTGAAGTTCCTTAATCCCTTGAATAGTTGTTGGTCTCGGGCTAAAGCCCTCGACCAACAAACTCTATTCGCGGGATTAAATGAGTCACTTCAATCCCTTGTTATCTAATATACTATTGAAATAAGTGTTTTCTTTCCATCTCATTTAAAAATATTTCTTCAGGTTCCAATTCAATTTAGACTTTTTTCGGTGAAGGGGGGGGGGGGGCTAAGAAAAGTTAACAATTTTGTCATCAACTAGCATTAGAATGCCTTGGTTATTAATGTCAAAATCGTTAATAATTTGTCACTTTATGGCATGCGTGCTGTAATGTGGTGCCATAAAGTGGTCTTGACGACGAAATACAAACAAAGAAATTTACAAATTATTTATTTATATTAATACTACAGTTAAAATATGAACTGTAATTAATGTAATATTAAAGAAATTATTGTTTACTGATGTTAATATTATTGGTGCAATTGTAATTTCCGGTAATTGAAATTTCCCCAGATGTTTCAAGAAGGCATCGTTTGAACTGCTGGAAGATGTTGATATAGATATTTCTCGGTTACTAATTTGTTGTACGTTACTAGATCCTAAGGTTTTGGCAATTTTCTTCTTGTTTTCGATGAAGTCTGTCACGTACCCTTCAGCAACAGCATCGTTTTTCCAATCCCCATGCCGTTTTAAAGTTCTAACGTCTGCTCCACTGTCTGCCAAGATTGTGGCAGAAGTTCTACAAAATGAATGTTCTGTGGTGGGGGAAGGCGTGTACCTTGGGACGGTTTTACCTTGGGCAATTGCTATTGCGATTTTTGAACTTTAGTGGCAAATCTAGGAATTACATCATTATGTTGGCAGCAGTGTTGTGAGTAAACGAACCTCGCCCGCTTGCTTGTCAGAATTAATTCTTGATGACAAATGGTGAGAGTTTTTTCGATACTCTGAAGTAAAATTTACCAACGTTTTGAAGACGTGCAGAACACCGCAGTAAGTATTATTACTCATATATATACACCGCGTTATTGCTATATGATTTCTGTACACAATATGACAGTTTTTATGAAAATCTCTGCAGTTGTGATTTTAAGGTTAAATTTTGTAAGATATGTGCATGTTTGTACCTTGGGACACTGTTTTGGTTGCACCATGGGACGTGTCCCGAGGTACAACCAGATATAAACCAACAATTCGTCTCGCTGCTAATGACTTGATTGCAGATGGGGAAGAGTGCTACAGGAAAGAAAAGATTAAAACCAGATGCAGAAGCGTTAGAGACCGCTGCTAACAAAATTCTTCTAAAAAAAGGAAGGTTACGATAAGTTGCCAGCGCTCACAGAGTTTCCAAAAGCATCCAAAAACCTATATTATCTGGAGAAGCAAACTTTAAGTATACTGCAAACAATGCGACACATAAAGTATTCACCACTGAGCAAGAGGAGGAATTGCTTTCATATATTATAAAAGCAGCACAATGGAACTATGGTGTTACCGTCGAAGAATATGCAAATGCTAACAACATTAAGATACCCGACTAGTGGATTGTTCATGAAGCGGCGGGTCGATAGTGGTACAGACACTTCAGAAAATCCCACGAAAGAAGAATATCTCTCCGCAAACTTGAAGCTACCAGCTTAGGAAGAATGGCCTGTTTCAACAAGGCAAACGTGATAGTTTTTTTTGATAAACTGAGGAATATCTATTCAAGATATAAACTCAAACCTCAGAACGTGTGGAATCTCGACGAAACCGGTTGTTGCACTGTTCACAAGCCCGCTCGTGTGCTAAGCGACATTAAGGCGAAGCAAATAGAAGCGGCCACTTCTGGCGAAAGAGGGCTAAATGTAACCATGATAGCCTGCGTTAATGCTGCAGGTACATTCGTCCCACCAGCACTCATTTTCCCGCGGGTCCACTTTCAGGACCACATGATTAATAATGCGTCTCCTGGAACCCTTGGTATGGCGACCTCAAGCGGATGGTCTAATGCGGAGTTGTTCGTGCAATATCTGCTGCATTTTATTTCCATCCTGAAGCCATCGGTGGACAAGAAAGTGTTGCTTATAATGGACAACCATGAGAGCCACCTTTCAATAGCTGCCATTACTCTAGCAAGGGAAAATGGAATCATATTCTTCACTTTTCCCCACACACGAGCCAGAAGCTGCAGCCACTCGACAGATCAACCTTCGGACTTTTCAAAAGCTACTACAATAGGACCAGCAAAGACTGGATGCTCAATCATGCTGGTAAACCCATTTCAATTTACGATGTATCGACATTGGTAGGACAAGCATTTCAGTTCACACCGAACAACATCTCAGCGGGAATCAAAGTATCTGGTGTATGGCCATTCAATGCAGAAGTGTTTGAGGACCATGAGTTCTTGCCAGCTGAAGTAACAAACGGACCGTACGAACCTCACGATGAAAGCATAATTCAAGAGAAGGAGACGTATGTAGAAACGCCATTAACTAATAAAATAAATACAAAGAATGATTACCTTTAATAAATGATGTAATGAACTTACCTAACAAGGAAATACGCAAGCAAAATAGTTTCCGTATTATTCTTGCGCATCCACTCAATAAATCTGTCGAATTCTTTCTTATAAATGATTTTGGACTTTTTAGGTATAAGACTCAACTCAGCTTCTTCTGCTTTTTAACGATTTCTTCATCCACGTCTGAATCCATTTTTGTAACATTTATTTATTTACAAAGAATAAATGACGCTTATAATGCAAAACTATAAGAAGACCGTTCATGAACCCCTGTGAAATGTATTTTTGTGTAACGATCTGAAATTATTATTTCATTTAAATTGTGTCTCAAAGTGGCTAGTTCGACGACAAAATAGTATATGAAATTCGTTTATAATGCGAGATTATGGCATTCGTTTCCATTATTGCTTTCGCCCGCTCAAGCCATATTGAAAACTCCTGCCATAATCCCTTACATTATAAACTAATTTCATAATATACTATTTCCGTATTCAAGTGCATATAAAAACTTTCTTTAAACGATACATATGTAATAATAATATATAATATAAAGTGTATAACGTACGCTGTATATTTTTCTGATATTAAATGCTAGGAAAGAAAACTAAGTATGGCAACATTGCAAGAAATGGCAACGCCGAGATGTGGGTTTTTTCTTTCCTGCCAGGGGTCGTCTACTCATGTTGTTCCAAGGACACCGCAGCCATTTAGGCTTATTGTGTTCCCCAGTGTGTCTTTGAAATCTTCTGGTTCTATTTGTGGATATCCGAAAATGCACTGTATTTTCTTAGGCACTGCATCGCACTTCACAAAGTGCGCATAACGGTTTCAGTTCCTTCACTACAAAATCTGCAGGTGAAAATTTCTGTTAGTTTCCCGATCCTCTCAAGGTGCAACAATCCTGTGTCCTGTTAACGCTCTCGTTAGAGTTCAAAGATTTCGCCTACTTAACTCACTCTTTTTGAGTGAGGACTACCACGAGGGCTTTCCTGTGTGTTAATCTGCTCTACTAATCCAGTAATTCTTATGCCGTTCCGACATCTAATCTTTTATGTATCAGCGGACACCATTGCGTGTTACTGCTATAACAGCTATAACATGGTCTATGGTCAATAAAACGGTTTTAGTGCCCTCTGTATAGCCAGTGGGTTCGCTTCTTCGTTTTCTTCGATTTCCCAATGGCTTGGAACTCATAGTGTACCAGATCAGGATTTTCTTGGCTATGCTTGATCCTTCTTCTGGATTGCTAATAGTTATCTTGAAAGTCTGGTTTTCTAGTTTTTTGGTATCACGTGGTCTGCCCTATTTCATGTATGGGGACCCCCAATGCTCTCAGCTAACTTTTCGTGTTTCGTTTTACGTGTCTTGTTCCACAAGTTGTAGATCCTGTGAAGTTCCATCCTTGCTTCTCCCTCAATAGTAAATTGGAGGTGAGCAAGGCTTAGCACAGATTCCATTGCTGTGGTAGGCGTTGATTTTATAGTTTTAGTTTTGTTGTTTTCTGGGTATCGTTTTTTTTTGTATGTTTTGTGGATAGTTACTTTAGTGACCGCTTACGTGTGTTAGATTGATTACACGATTCGAGGTACGTGTGGCTGGCCAGCGAAAGGAACCCTACAGTGTGGTGTTCCTGTAGAAACTGGATGATCAAGGTAAGTCCTTAAGGCGACCGTTTTATTAGGATAACTGCCGAGGTCCATTTTGAATCTCTTCAATTTGAGTATCGACATTTCTGATTTTTCATTAGAAAAATTAAAATCGTGTATAGTCTCAGGACTAAGTCTAATGACGGAAGCAGAGCCCGCTTTCGAAACGCCGCGCTATAAAAGCAAAAACTGTGGAAATAGGCCGATCAACTCAACTAATATGAAACCACAGTTACAAAACACTTATAATACAGAAAAAGATATACCACACAACATATTAAGTATTTTTGAAATATGCATGTAGCCTTACTGTAAGAACTTTAAAATGACTTTTAATGTCAAAACATAACTTTGAAATGAATTGTCTTGACTTCTTTAAGAACCTCTAAGATTGCCCAGATATTTTACAATATTTTCAATGAAAAAATATGCGTTTCGCTCGCCATTTTATTAACTAGGTATGTACTCTTAAAAAGCGAAGTAAAATACGGAATGAAATATATTTTTTTGACACTCTTGCATTATGACATGGGGCGCCTATATATATATATATATATATATATATATATATATATATATATATATATATATATATATATATATTCGCTATAACTTTCTCTATACCTATTTCCAACGGTTTTTCTTGTTAATCCATATTTTAATTAATGTAATTTTTGGCAGAAACCGAAACATCATTTGTTTTTTGAAACAGACATGAACATGACCGAAACGGCAGAAACTCACTTTAATTAGACCATGAGGAGAAAATCCAAGGGCGTCAAATTGGGGGATCGGGGTGGTCAGTTCCAGGATCCCTGTGGGCCAATCCACCCATCCTCGTACATCTAGGTTAACTGCTGGTGCACAGCTGTAGTGGAATGTACTAGAGTACCATCCATTTGTACACTAGACATGTCACTCTAATGTCCATAATTAAACATTAAAAATAAAGAGGTCCTGGTTATTATGTTCTCTTATTACATGTGGACTATCTTATGTCCACTAGTGATTATTTAGTCAATTTATAATTCTTTGCCTATTGAATTTTGACTCATCAGGCCACATAATGTTATGAAGAAGTCTCGGATCTTCGGTCATTTTTATGCACATGAACTCGCAAAAGTCGATTCGTCTTATCTCATCACAAAGACGTAATTCGTGCACAGTTACATCAGGAAAAGGACGCATTCTATGTTTTCTTAATATTCTGTGGATTGATGCTCTTGAAATACCCAAATTCAGCGGTACTCCTGGAGTATATGCGTGTATATGCTTGAAATAAGCCAACACATTATCCTCGTTATCTTCATTACCCATTACGGGAATTAGGTAATTTCTAGTTGCCCTTGCGCTCCCAGTTGCCATAAACTAAACTTCGATTCTTGTGAATTTTCCGGAAATCAATGTTGATTTTGATGGATAAATAACTGTTCGTTAAATAATCTTCATGTTCGTCCGACAAATATTCCACCAGGACCGTTCTTACCCGGGGGCGCAATCGGTACGGGACACACGGGCGGCAAGCATAGGGGGTGACAGTAGATACCCGGTTACAGAAAAATTTGAAAAGCGACATATTGTAAATAACCATCAAACAAACATAACATGCATGTAGTACATGTATATCAAAACCTAAGCATGCAAAAATAAAAGACTAGCTTGATCATTTAAAGTGAGACATTTTGATTCGCTAAATGTAATGTTAGTCACCGAAGTGCTTCATCTATGTGCTAGGTTTTTTCTAAGCACAGCGTTTTGGAATCCACAAATATTGCTTTATTCTTTAAGTAATAGGCACTTAAGGTAAAATGGGGTAAGTGTTTAGTAAAATTGCATAAGTTTGACCGCCGATATTAATATTGAACGTAAATAATTTAATCCTAGATTTAATGGTAGGCTCTTTGAAGCTTAACAAACACGTCCCAACGTTTGTACCGCTAGAAAATAAAACAGTTTGACTTTTGATATTTCTTTTTTGTAAAATAAATCCTTACAACACACTTGCCTCATAGTTTTGAGGCAAGTGTGTAGTCGACAGGTAACTTTCACATTTTATACATATAAATCAGTATGGGACAAGAGAGAGTTATACATATTTGTAAGGTGCGTGTTATATCCTACACAGATTCCAAATAAAGTAGTTCGGTTAACAATACTTAAGTATATTGTTGAACGTTGTACGCAGAAAAATCCACATCAAATTTTAACAACACTCTTCTTCCGACCGTAGATGGTTTTGGGAGTGAAAGGATGATATCATTTTTGAAAACAGAAGCACATTCTTCCGGATCTTTCCATGAAAAAGTTAAAGAAGATAACGGATCTAATGTCGGTACCTTCTTGAGAAATTTTATGTCTAATAATTCGTCTTCATTATCCACAGACAAAACCTGTCCCAGTGTATATGAGTGGACGCAACAGGTACCTTTCACTTACAAGTCAGACACCTTTACCGCTGAGCCACTGAGTAATCCAATATATATTTTATAGAAGTTATATATATATATATATATATATATATATATATATATATTGCAAATTTATAGCTTTTGTAGGATAATTTAAGCTTAAAATGAATTATAAGAATAATTAATAGAAGGTTTCCCTCGTTTTCATAAAGAAATTTACAATGTACAAGATATATGAACATAAAATTAGAAAAGTGGGGTTAACTACATAAATTTTTAATATGAAAAAGGATTTTCTGTTAAAATTAAGTTATATGATTTGAAATAAATGTGTTCTAATACAGTTTTTCGTGTAGATTACGAATATGTATTTAGTTTAGGTGTAAAATATAGAGTTTCTTAGATATAAGTAAAATTAGATTGTAATTTGTCAAATTGCAGTGTTGAAGCAAACTAGGGCTTGTGAGGTATCGTTTTATGTGGAATTTTGCCTTGATTCCTAATCTGTTTTCAAAAAGTAAATCCGAATTATTTCAAGAAATTTATAGCATAATTTGTGTTTTAGTTAAGTTATCGATTTTGTTTAAACCAATCAGAGGCTTGGATACTTTGTGTGTATGGTACAGAAAAAGTTGAAATTTTGGTATCTAACAGAAAAGTATAAACGGAATTGCTCCTGATTTCTCGCGCTTTGGTTTTTGAAATTTTTATGACTAACAAGTCAAAGTGTTAATAGTGTTGGAGTTAACATGTAAGTTTTAAGTTACGTTAATATTATCGGATTGTTGAAACGCGGTCAGTGAAGAGTCGAGACCTCAGTAACAATTGTTTTTAACCTACGATTAAATCTAAAAGTTAGGTTACCGATATAATTGTCGATTATAATAAATTTGTTTCGATTCGATTACGTGTTCATATTTCGGTTGATATGTTTTTTTATTTTTTTTATGTTGATGTTTATTTTTTTGAAGCGACGCATAGTTATTAACAAACTAAATTCCATAACGGGATCTAAAACAAAAGTGAAATTAATTAAAATTTATATGAACTTAAAATATAGTTTTAAAATCGAAAAATTTTATAAATATCTAAAACAACATATAAATAATATACGATTTAAAACACAGTGCTTAATTGAAAATATATAAGCAATTTTACGTAACATTACAATTACCGAAAAAAAGTCCTTCATCAACAATTTGGAATTGGATGAAGTATGGAAATCTATGCAGCATCATTATGAACAACAAAACAGTATCATCGGCTACAAATGGGAAGAAGTCTATCTACGATATTGATATGGAACCAGCCAAATGAAAACATCTTTCGGAATATGCAGATACACATGTGAGTGAAATTTTATTATCATAACCCATAAATCGTTTTCATTATTCGTTTGACTTCCTGTATTTATGTTTTTATTGATCATATGTGTAAATGTTTGTGCGACAACATGGTATAAATATCTGTAAGGTAAATGAACCGTTATTATAATCAACATTATCATTTTATTTTTAAACAAAACAGAATTGAACTCACATATTTAAGATCTTTTATTGACATTTTTGACAGTCTGCATTTTAATTCAGTTAGGACGCTACGCATGCGTTATTGTGCAGGTTTAACTAAGGTCTGTTTCATATACCAACCAATGTTTATAACTTACAATTTATTTGACAAAGAACATTTCCATGATTTCACAATTACATTTCAACGAAATTAAATTAACTTCAAGGATTAAATTATTTTTAGTTTATTTGCCAACAATAGGCGATAAAGCTATTGAACTCTATCCCCATTTGAGAGATTATGAGCTAGTCCGGTGCAACAATAATAATTACTCAACAAATAAAATACAATTGTGAGTATATATATATATATATATATATATATATATATATCTGTTGTGTGTGTGTGTGTGCGTGCGTGCGTGCGTGGTGTGTGCGAGTGTGCGTGTGTGCGTGTGTGCGTGTGTGTGTGTGCGCGCGTGCGTGCGTGCGTGCGTGCGTGTGTGTCTGTGTGTGTCTGTGTGTATGTGTGTGTCTGTGTGTATCTGTGTGTGCGTCTGTATGCGTATGTGTGCGTCTGTGTGCGTCTGTGTGCGTCTGTGTGCGTCTGTCCGTGTCTGTCCGGGTCTGCGTGTGTCTGCGCGTGTCTGCGCGTGTCTGTGCGTGTCTGTGCGTGTCTGTGCGTCTCTGTGTGCGTCTGTGAGCGTCTGTGTGCGTCTGTGTGCATCTGTGTGCGTATGTGTGCGTCTGTGTGTGTCTGTGTGTGTCTGTGTGCGTCTGTGTGCGTCTGTGTGTGTCTGTGTGTGTCTGTGTGTGTCTGTGTGTGTCTGTCCGTCTGTTTGTCTGTCTGTCTGTCTGTGTGTCTGTGTGTCTGTCTGTCTGTCTGTCTGTCTGTCTGTCTGTCTGTCTGTGTGTCTGTGTGTTTGTGTGTCTGTGTGTCTGTGTGTCTGTGTCTGTGTGTCTGTGTGTCTGTGTGTCTGTATGCCTGTGTGCCTGTGTGTCTGTGTCTATGTGTCTGTGTGTCTGTGTGTCTGTGTGTCTGTGTGTCTGCGTGTCTGCGTCTGTGTCTGTGTCTGTGTCTATGACTGTCTGTGTCTGTGTTTGTGTCTGTGTCTGTGCCTGTGCCTGTGCCTGTGCCTGTGTCTGAGTCTGTGTCTGTGTCTGTGTCTGTGTCTGTGTCTGTGTCTGTGTCTGTGTCTGTGTCTGTGTCTGTGTCTGTGCCTGTGCCTGTGCTTGTGTCTCCGCCTCGGTCTCTGTCTGTGTCTCTGCGCCTGCGCCTGCGTGTGTCCGTGTGTGTCCGTGTGTGTCCGTGTGTGTACGTGTGTGTCCGTGTGTGTTCGCGTGTGTCCGTGTGTCTCCGTGTGTGTCCGTGTGTGTCCATGTGCGTCCGTGTGCGTCCGTGTGCGACCGTGTGCGTCCGTGTGCGTCCGTGTGTGTGTGTGTCCGTGTGTGTGTGCGCGTGCGTGCGTGCGTGTGTGCGTGTGTGTGTGTGTGCAATATATACTACAGGCTGGTGATTTTAATTTTGACGTAAAAGGACATTTATCGACGCTTTTAAGAATTTCAAAGTGCACTACTTACCTTGAAATAACTTCTAAATTAGTCATAATTTAATGTAATTATTGAGTTTGTAAGCCATTTGCGTTTGTAAGCCATTCTCCTCATAACGTAGGGTTTACGTAAAGTTCTTGTGTAACAATACTATATATATATATATATATATATATATATATATATATATATATATATATATATATATGAAATACCTTGCAGTGATTGCAGTAGGAGTAATATGGGACAAACTAACCGAAAAATATTTATTAAAGTTCAAGAACACAAATTAGGCATAACAAATTTTAACACCAGTTCTTCACCAGCCACTCACCATTTGGACACTGGCCATCCGATAGATTCAAACAATATAAAATTGATAGCACCAATATATCATTTATATGAAGAGAAGCTATTGAAATAGTGAAACGACCGAATTCTCCCAATAAGCATGATGATGACCTCGACTACAGCCCATTTGGAAACATTTATTAAAGAAGAAGAAATGCAAGCCCCTTGACTAGTGGTACATATAATATTCATCGAGCTGTTCATTTAACGTCCCTTAAAATACCTACACGGGACCTACCACCCGTAACCGAACTTCAAACGCAAGATGGTTACTTCTTTTCTACTATCAAACCACTATTTCCGAAGGGTTGACCTTAATAGTTACTTGATATACGCGTTAAAATAATTAGACTTAGACTTCCGATTACCTTTTAATGTTAACTGCAGTTTAATTTATTTTTGTATTTATTTATATTAGTGTTTAATCAACCTATTCCTGATGAGATGATATTTTTGAGTGGTAAAAATGATTGTTACAAAGAAATAAATTCATAATAAAAATTATAAAAAATATGAAGTCATTGTGATGGTTGGTTAAACACATATGTAAGATCGGAAGTTACATAAGTTCATAACTGGGTACATATGTGATTGTACACCATATTGTGAGCTACATGATTCAAGTTTTACAGTTATTACACTTTAATCATGATTGTACAAGAGAATTTTCACATTAGTAGTTTCCGATCATGTTCGGAAGATACAAATTACGTATTTTGTTTAATATTGTTCATATCCACTTGGAAACAGAAAATCCTGTTTTGGTAGCATGATCTGCTTCAGTTCTAAAATAAAAGAAAATAATTTGTATTAGATAACAAGTAGGTGAGGTAAATTGTATGATTAAAGTTAATGAAAAGGACAATGTCAGAAAGGTTCATATAACTTTATATAAAATTATTGATAATGATACTGAACAATTATTATAAAAATAAGTTACATAATTGTGTTAAGAGGGAGTGTTGCAACATAAATTAACATTGTTGGTGCAAATTAACTGAATGTGCTGACAATTTCGAACTCCTGTAGTGAGATAGAATATTACATTTTAGACTATGCTGGATTTAAAATTTGTGTAACTTTATGTTTTTGGGTTGTAGCACCCAATTATGACCATAGTTTTCCTGTGGAGATTAGAATAAGTTAGATATAAGTAAATTTCTTTATGTGAAAATTCTTAGATAGTGTAATTATTAATAGCTAAATAGTTTAAAAGCCAGATATGGTAAATGAGGTATCATTTTGAAGGGAATGTTGTGTAGAATCTAATGCTTATAATGTTTTTAAGATGTATCCTAGTATAACAAAAATATTTGTAAATTTAATAAATTGTAAATCTCAGAAATATGATCATCCAATCAGAATTAAGATTCAGGTTTGTTTGTATTGTATGAAGTTCCAATCAAAACTGGTGTTTAAGAAAAAAATAATACTGCATTTGAAAATGTTTTTAAGGAGTCTGCTTACAATCTTGAAGGTGAAAGCATGCTAGTTTGTTAAGAGCATGTAATCAAAATTAAGATTGTTAATTTTTAACATAACCTAAATCAAATAAAAATAAAACATATTCGAAAATTTTAAACTACTTAAACAAAAGTGAGGTTATAATAAATTACCTATAATACGTGAAATATCAAATCGATAAACAAAAGAAATGTTAAATAATGTTATCAATTTTTTCTTAATGTAAACGAATTTAACAAAAATTAAAAATGGTGTTTATCAATTTTATAGAAATTAAAAAGTAGGTATTAGTAAATAAATCTAATGCAGATAATTTATTGTATTAAATTATACAATATTAAAATTAAGTGTTTGGAAAAATTTTTGGAGAAGTAAATAAGCAACGTACCTAAAGAAGCTCATGCTCTATATCAATCACTGTTGTGACACCATACTTCGAGGGATTCACAATATGTAGCGAAGGATGGGAAAACGAATGAAACACCTAGTATTGAGAAAAATGTATCTAAGGTTACAAAGAGTGAGTCACAGCCTAAACAGGAATTATCTGAAGTGATTGATAATTTACAGAAATGTGTGGGTATAATAGAACTACAGGAACCAATTAAAACTGAACAAGTCCGGCGAGTTGTATTCTCGTCCTTTGCCACTATCTGTATGTTATCCCATTGGATTCTGTGGTCTTCGTTCCAGACATGTTATATCCGGCGATCTTGATCTTTCTGTTTCGCCCTTGCGGGTGTTCTTCTTATGTGCCTGAGTAGTCTACCGCTCTCTCCTATGTATGCTCTGCCACATTCGCATGGTAGGTTGTATACACAATTCTTGCAATTCTGGTCTTTATTGTGTGGCAGTGCGTATATTGTATTTCCTACCTATCCTTCGCATTTTGTCTGAGGTATCTTGTGTATGTTATTATCGCTGTATATTTAGGAAACAGGGAAAGGGTAACCGAAAAAGAAGATCTTACATAAAGGTATTTATACAATGCTATAACGATTATTTATTTAAAAACAGTTAACTCTGTAATAATAATATAAATAAATGTTTTAAAGCGTTCTCAATACAAATCGTTAAAATAACTAGAAACACCAAACACTCAATAAAAGATAATGCCGTTGACTCAGTAGGTAGATTAAATCGGGCGTGGTTCATGCGTTTTGATTTGCTTAATTACCAACATATTTCTGCTTAGTTATTTCCTCGAACGCCAAGATATTTTTTATTACGCTCGGAATAACTAAACCGAGGATACAATAAAGCATTCACCAAAATTTCAAAATAAAAGATATACAAACTATGTTTATTAAGCATTTAAAATTTGGATTATATAAAATAAATCTTAATTCTAGTGTTACTAGCCTTACACTAATAAGTCATTGGGGTATAAATATCTGTTATAAAATCTTTGTACAACTTTTTTGAGAACCTCTGTTATCAGAAGGAATGCGGAAATGTAAACCATAAATGATGAAATCTTCGTACAAATGTTACGCAATATGTCGTATTTTCAATGTTGTATGTTCAAAGTTGAATTTACTTCTTACAAATTTATATTCATTGAAATTTGAATAATCCAGTATTTATTGCATTCTCTTGAAGGTTCAAATAAAAAGGTGTGATCTAAATTTAGATCCAAAAATGGTAAAAGTATAAATGTAAATATACGTGTAAATAAAAGTGTATATATAAGGGCCTGAAAAAAGCAAATGTTTCAGATTTTAATATAATACGAGTTAATGTGTCTTACCATTAAGTCAATGGCACTTTGTACAAAATTTAGGTGGAAACCAAAAATGGTTTCTTGCTTAAAACAACGTACATCAAGTAATGCTAAAAAGGACGCTCACGGTATTAGGTGATGTAGCGATGCGCGAAAAATGTGTGCAAAACATAATTCCACGATATGGAAGAAAATATGCAACTTAAGTTACACCAATGCAAATTAAGTTGCCGACCACATACTTATAAATCATTAATATCAAAAACTTTTTTTTTTACAACTAAATGAACGAAGAACGTAAAAGATTCGTTACAGCTTTAACTAACTATTTACAATACATTTATTTATACGCACGTGTATATTCTTTTCCACACGTGCAACACCGTTGTGTGCAAATTGTTTTTGCACTAGACTTGATACTTAATACCGCCTTCTAAGCGGGATCGCGCTCGTACATTGTAGAACATGTGATGTCATCCTATTCTATCTTATCTGAAAGTCGCATTATCTTTTTCTTATTTTCTGGAATTTGATTAATTCCTTCTAAATAATGAAACAGAAACGGAAGAAAAAAAGGGATTTCTTTATAAATACAAAACATTTACGTAATTTATTACAATAATTACATATGTATGAAATGTGTTTAAAAAAGGGACTGTACCGTATAATACGGGATGAATGGCCGCCTTCTTAGTTTATTATGTAAGGAAAACAATTCTGTACTTTATTATCTAATAACCAATATACTGCGAAAATTTCAGCCGTCAATTCCACCAAATAAGAGTACAAATAAAAATCAGGAACAGACAAGTGAACTAATAAGTAAAAAAACTAGTGATAAAATTAAGCTTCCGTTACCAAATAAGGAACAAAGAAACAAAGCAAATAAGGTTATATAAGCAACTTTATTCACATTAAGGCTTTATACAATAAATAATTTAATTGGATACATGAATTATCCAAAATATGTTTAACAATGTTTAAAAAATAGTGGTATGACAAAGCTACAGTAAAAATAATAATTTTACGATATATAATGATAATTATCCACAAAATTTCCGTAACTAAAAGGAAAAGATTAATAACTATTCAATTGTGGCATGAATTGAATCATATCGCCTCCCCAACAAACATAAATATCATTCTTAAATAATGAATATCTCAACATATTAACAATTTTAATCATTAATAAATCGTCATGGACATCTAAAAATGCTTGAAATGCAACGTAATAATAATCATCCTTATTTTTCTTCTTAAATTGGTTAATACACCTCTGAAATTGCTTAAAATCAAAAGGATGTTTTTCAGTTTCTTTCACAATACATCCATATAGAGAGTATGCTTCATTATTTTTATATGCATGAATAATATCACCCATTTGTTTTTTGGCATTTTTATAATCCATTAAAATTCTGAATTTTGTGTCTAAGTCGGTAATTTCTTTAGAAACAAAGCCATTTACAGTTCCGAAGTATAGTATTGCAGTGCCACCATCGATTTGCGTAATAGGGTATTGTTCATTTTTAACGAAACCTTTAATACGTTTTTGAGGTACACGATCATTACCACTATCATCTTCAACCTAAAAGAATATTAGCATTATTTTCGTCTTTTGGACGTTTTTCCTTTAGAATTTAATCGGCTTGGTTTTATATCGCTAGGTTCAGACTTCTGTTGGAGCTTTTTTTTAGTCTGACCATAATTCTGTAAACAAAGCTCAAACAGAGACTGCCGAATTACTATAATTACCAACCTGTTGAAAATTGCAGACAGTAATTTCAATGTCTGTATCTTTAAACGTATACTCAATCATCGCTTTTACCTCAGACCATTCTAATCTATCTAAACCACACCCAATACGAGGAATCGCTAACTTTTTAACTTTATTTTCTTGTATATGATTTTGTAATTTTTGCAGAGAACTCCACATTGTCATCATCGTCGGTTTTCCAGTTGATTGCCTTTTAGTTACTAAATAATAAATGTAACGGCCTTTAATTTCTAGTATAGCCAGACCACCCTGTCTCTGTCTTTGCGCATACAACTGATCACGTTGTTTAAACTGTTGACTAAAAATGAGAGTTAATATTTTTATACAAGTTACATGATTACAACCTAAATTGAACGGCAATTCCGCTTCCCATATTCATGTCCTCTGCAACACAATGTGCTAATGCATATTCCGTAGACATCCCAAACAAATCTTGCTGTATTTCTTGCACCTTTATGAACGAATCTTGACAAAATCCTTTACTCTTATACATATCCATAAACTGACAAAAACCTTTATCGTCATCAGATTTATTAGTGGATCTCCAATCATTTGATCTGCAACCTTAAAAAAAAAACTTTACGAACTAACAATGGATCAACACGGATAAAAACACAGAAACCTTCACTTACCATCTGATTGTTTTTTGTTAGAAAATGGCCTTCGTTCGTGATCATTATACGATTGTTTATTAAACTTATCATATTTTTTATATTTCTGGTTTGCATAAGGATCAGGAGTTTGGTACATACCCCAATCAGCATCTTCCGTAGAATTAACAGTACCTTAAAGATAGTAATAATAACAGTAAATTAATACAAAATATAATCATTACCCGCATTAGGCATTGTTTGATTGAATGTTATATCATCATTTTCCCAACTTTCCACCACCAGCGATTCTTGTTTTACATCTTCGAGTTGTATTTCAACAGCTGCTTTCTTTTGTTCTTTTGAAGGAGATTGTTTGACATGCTCCTTTTCAGAGTTTTTACGAGAACTTTCATTACATTGTTCCGCTTCGTTCTCTTTTCTCTTTTGTTCGTCTTCATTCTGTTTTGGTCGTGTATCCTTTGATTCACTTTTTTTTTGTCGTTTCAAACTTGTGTGTTCTGATTTTTCTTTCTTTCCATCATTACTTTTGTGAAGTTCTCCTTGCTCTAACTCTTTAGTAGTTTCCGCTAACTTCATTTTTTTATTTTTCTTTTGTCGTCGTGATAGTGATACTCGAGTCTCGGCTGTAATTACTTGTTCAGTTTTAATTGGTTCCTGTAGCTCTATAATACCTACACCTTTCTGTAAATTATCAATCACTTCAGATAATTCCTGTTTAGGCTGTGACTCACTCTCTGTAACCTCAGATACATTTTTCTCAATACCAGAAGGTGTTTCATTCGTTTTCCTATCCTTCGCTACATTTGGTTTTGGTTTATCTTTACTAAGTTTTTGTTCACTACCTTTTCCCTTCTTCGATTTTCCCATTCTTTTAATTTATTTAAATTTACACGTTGCAATTGCACAATAAAAATAATTATTATAAAAATAAAACACCGTTTCCTGTTATTTTCACAGTGTCATCTATGGTATATTCTATATACTATAATAAAAAATATTTATTGCATATACAAGGTGCCCCACAAAAGATGTTAAGTACCGACTGATTTTATCAGGTATTTTCAAGTGACGTCGCAACGTGTAACCTTGCTTGATGTTGGACAACAACAATTCGAAAATCGTAGGCGATGAAAATGTTTCTGTGCTAATACTTATAGATGAGCATTGTATTGATACAATTCACCAGAAATACGTGAATGAAGTAAACAATTATCCTACATAATACTGAAAAGTTCCTGCGATTTTTTAGGTTAGTTATCATCAAACTCGTCAAATTAAAGAATTACATTCAAGATAAGGCTCTTTTGGCTATATGTTAAAATGTGTATGTTATAGATTCGTTACTAGACTGGAATACCAAGCTATAAGGCTTTCAATATAATATTTACAAAATTAATTGAACCTTACATCAAAATAGCACCACAAGCAGTTATTACAAATAAGTTCAATCATTTTTTGATAGGTTAATAAAACTCAGGTTAAATTTAGATTTTACTTTGTTTTCTTATACACTGCCTGTTAGTATCCCAACTATTTCTAGAATTTTCTATTCGGCACTAAATGTAATTATGCCTGTTTTAAACAGGCACTTGGCTATAAAATCACCATAATTATAAATTGCTTTGAAATGAAATTGCAAAAGACAAAAAAATGGAAATAAAGTACACAACTTGGTCTACATATAAACATCATAACACTATGAAAGTTCTCATAAGGATAACACCAGTAGGGTCGATATCTTATATTTCACAAGCAGATGTTGGAATCACCTAGAGCCATTTGTTCTAGAATATACCAAACTTCACATGGGCTTTACTTTATTAAAGCAAGTAACAAATTACTTACAAATTTCTTTTGCAATGTCGTAAAGGCACGAATACGTGTTCATAAAATCTAACTCAACCATAATCTACATTAATAATGTTCACTAATTAATTATGAAATATCTTAACATTATATACTAACACTACAATAACCCAATTATCACGATTTTTTCTGTAGAAAACACTCAAAAATCACAGAAAAACACGTAGGTTCCTATGAAACGCGAACACAAGTTGTGTAAGATCAGTTGTTAGAGGCGGAGCTTGTGACGTTAGTGTGACGTAGTTGAACATGCCTAATTGATATTTCAAAAAAAAATTCAAATAAAAGTTGTGCCGAATGTAAAATTATTTTCATAGATGGTGAATTTCCGGATATACTGGAAATGCACAACAACTTCCTAATGTTAATTACAACATCTAGTGTTGTCACTTACCTAGGTATTGCACCTAGCACTAATTACGTATCTACAAAAGTACATAAAAATAAGCTTATTATTTGTTGTAATCTGTTCTCATTTAAACTCCCCCGAAACTTTTTTAAAATTAGAATGTGCCTATTGTATATGCAATATTCAAAATTAATGTGTAGGTACTGTCACACGAACGTCACGTGCGCGCGTACACAGCACTACCTATAATTTGTTACACACTTAACAATAAATGTATATAAATAAATAAGATGCAACAAATATTATAGTGTAATAGATATTAACCGTCATCAGGCCGATGTGTAGCAAATAACGGAGGTAGTTGAAGTTTGTAAACCGAGGCGATAGCCGAGGTTTATAACTAACCAAGTCAGTTATTTGCAAAATTATCTTAATATTATTTTAATTCAGAAAAAATAAAGTTTTTCAAGTCATGCAATTTGTTTGAACGCCAATTAAATTTGTACAGCGGCCTAGGCGTTATAAGTATCATAACTATCGAGTGGAGAGCACTGCTATTGAATTATACATATAGATATTACGATAAATAGTTGATCATTGCACAGATCGTGCAAAAACAGAACAATAATACTGGAACCGGGGACATCCAGACCGTGGAAGATCGAGTACAACCCGATGCACAGCATGAACTAATTTAATAAATGCCTACTCTAGTGTAATAAAAATCAGTCAAATAGTTACTAGCGTTTGTGGTTAACATACACTGGTTGTTCACAGTATATACAGGCTTATTAATGACATACACGAGTCCTTTAACTAAAGAAACAAGAATATGTACGAGTCCACAAAAATAGCACGGGCAAGGTACTAACAAGTAAATAAGTAACTCTCAACAACCCGCTAGATAGTAAAAAGACTTTTACAATTCAAGTGTAGCTAGGAAAACTCAGGTTAGACCACCACTCTCAGTGGCCCTATACAGAAGAAGGCTTCTATAACCTAAGTGACTTTTCGAGGTTTTTTTTTGTTAGTATGCTCATGCTTACGGTTAGTAATTACTTATTTATAGCTTATATGTACCTTAGTCGTAGACTATTCAGGAGCCCTTCTCCTCTTCAGCCCTGGACAATCCATTCTAGTTGGTGTTGCGATGTTTTGTGTTATTGTATAGTGTACAATCATGAGATGAGATTATTTTTTGTGTAAAAAAAAGATTTAGATTTATGTGAATATTTAATAATGAGTTAATTGGTTTATGTGTGTGTTGTTTAGTGGGGTGTAACGTGCTTAGTGTGTTTAGTCCGATTCGTTGTCCGGTTTCATGCTAGGTCGTCATCGAAAAAACGGGGGGATGCGGGGGCATATGGGATTTTATCTAGGGATCTCCTCGGGGAGGTTGTCAAGGAGTTGTATAAGAATCGCTGGGGAATGCTTGAATTTTAATTTAGGTGCGATAGTATCGCCGAAAATTGTTTTATGCGCGAAGTTTTTCTGAAGTGTTTGGATTCTGTGTGTGATTGGTGGTATGTTTGCGTGTTGTGTTGTGAAGTCCCTAGGGTACCTGAGGGGTAACCTATGTATGCGTCTAAAAATTCGGCGTTCACAGGAGGCAATAGAGGAAAGATGACTGGGTATATTGGTGTATATGGGTGCTCGGAAATCCATAACAGGGCGGGTGTATGTTTTGTGGATGCGTTGAAGTGTCGTAGGGTGGCAACTCTATATTCTACCCCGGAGGGCGCCAGTAGGTTTGCGCGGTTTCTAATCCTATTGAGTCTTCTTTTTACATCGGGGAGCCAATTCCCTACTTTCACCCGAACTGACCGATTGGGCAGGTACGAGAGTAGGAGTTTGGAGACGGGGTAGGTAATGTTGAGGTTAAGGTTCTTGTGTAGGAGACCGACGTGCCAGACCCTGTCTAATGCTTGCTTAATGTCCACAAACACGGCCAGATTGCATTACTTGTGATTGAATTCTCTTGTGGTCTCTGCCAGCAGCTTCAACAAGGGACCGTGACACGTTCGGTTGGGACGGAAGCTGAACTGGCTCTTGGGAAGGAGGTTGTTAAATTCGAGGTGGTCCCTGAGTCTCCTGGCTAGAATCTGCTCAAAGCATTTTCCGAGGCAGCTCAGGAACGAGATTAGTCTGTAGGAGGAGGGCGAGGTAAGATCAGCGTGGGGTTTAGGCATCATGACGGTGGAGGCCGATTTCCAGTCCGCCGGGAAGTGGGATAGGATAAAGCATTGGTTGAAGATGTTGGAGAGTGATCGGAGGGCTATGTCGGGTAAATGACGGAGGATTTTTCGATTTAGGACGTCATGACCTGGGGCAGAATTTTTCCCTTTTTTGAAATATGTGTGGACCTGGTCGGTCGTGATGGGGTCATAAAAAGGATTCTCGTTATCGAGTTGGATTTCAGGAAGGTCAAGGTGAGTGCCTTGAACCGATTATCGAATTTGGGATCGGAAAATGGATTGCAGGTGGTGACCAAAGAAATCGGCCTTTCCTTGGTCGGAGGAGATTAGGTTGCCCTCAAGGTCGATTAAGTGGGATTTAGGGTTGACTTTCCATCTGGTCCGTTTATCGAATTGTTGCTAGAAGAGTTTACCATTTCTATAATCTAGTTGGAAGGTGGCTTTGGTCCAGGAGTCTTCGGCGTGTTGGCTTCTCGCCTGATTAAGGCGTTAAGGCGATTGTATTCGGTCTTGAGAGCCGGATCCCTAGATCGCAAGAATTGACGAGATAGATTCGTCTTTTCTCTTTGATCCAGTTCACGATGTGCCATGGGAGCGGCTTTCGGGAAATGTCGATGTTTTTTAATGGGACAGAGATATCGACTGCTTCCGTAAGTACGGAAGTTAGGCCTCTAATGGCTCTCTCGAGATCTTAGGTCGTTTGAAGATTGGGTGTAGGAAGGTTGTTGGAGATGTGTTCGGAGAACACATTTCAGTCTGCTTTAGAAAAATCTTTAATGACTGTGCACTGAGGAGGTGTAGGGGAGCTGGTCAAAATGAAGTTGTCTAGAAAACACTCACGATCGAAATAGTGAGCGATGGGTTCGGAAACTATAATACGATTTACTATTGAGGTACCTAATGTTCGAAGTATGTTGGCTATGTGTTGGCGATTCGCAAGAGCAACAACTGCAACAGAGCGGAGGATAACCTGTTACCGTTGCCATTAGTTGCGGTGTCACCGAATTGGATGTGGCGGGCATTGAAATCACCTAAGATAACTGCATTAGGGAGGCTAGAGCCGTAGACTAAAAGGTCATCGGATAGAGTTTTGTGGCCGGGCGGGTTGTAATAAATAAATAATATACGAGCGGGAAAGTGCAACGTCGCAGCAACACATTCGAGACACTGTAGGTGCGCAAGAAGTTGAAAAGGAGTGGATGGGAAGCAATTTTTAATTAAGAGGGCGGCTCCGTGGTGGCTATTGTTTAGGAATGTGTGATACGTGTTGAATTGAAGTGTGCATCTGTTTGTGAGTTTTGTTTCTGTGATGGAAAGGATGTGTATATTGTGTGTAAAAAGTGTTTAAGTAGGGGGCGTTTCCAACGAACGGCCCTGGCATTAACGGTCCCTGCTACGATATCCATTATCGGTGTTATCCAGTAACTTCCTAGTAATATGTATTTGATTACGTAGAAGAGCATTTTCAGTTTTTCTGTAAATATTATTCGCTTGCTTGTTATTAAAATTTCTTTTAATATAGATAAACTTTGGAATAATCTTTTAGTCTCGGCATCGTAATAAAAAAGTGATTGACGATAATAATTGTGCTTTACGTTTCCTTAATGTTTCAAATTGTCTGATAAAACGATAAGTTTCCTCCCCATAAAGGACTGAAATATGAAAATGTAAACTTTCACCATTAACACTCATAATAAAATACTTATCTTTTTTGGGATTTTTTAATGGTGTACTTTAAATTAAAAAATAATAATTAAAAAAGAGCATAATGATACGCCTTGATTTTAATTTGTTTTCAACTTTTGGTATGTCTAAGTTTTTTGCTGTGTTTTTCCTAGACCTTGAAGCAAATGCTTTACCAATTATATGTTAAATTACCACAGCACTATAATTTAACATAAGTAGTTGAAATTAAAAATTACAAAGAACGTCCTGCATTGTGCTTTTCATTGTTAATAACACTTCCAATTATTGATTAAAGATATCTCTTTGTTTGATTTAACTGGGTTATTTTATTTGATGTAATGTTTGGATTTGTGAATGCTTCTATCATTTTAAAATTGAAGTTTTTCACAACTTTACACTTACATCATAACTCGATTAAATTTTGTTAAATGTGTTTTTTGGCTGGCAAATTTCATTGTTAGCTTTCGTCGTAGAGTGTTCTGGTTTGTCATCTTTGAGGCAGTTTAATATAATATTTAATTTTATGACCTAGTTATTCTTTACTAAAAAAATTTTATAGTTGGCTTTGTTTCCCAAACTGTTATACTAATAGCAGGCTTATGTTTATGTTTTAATTTTTCAAATTTGACAAAATTGTTTACTACATCTTTAACAATTTTTAACAAACATTACTACTGACGAAGATAACTGTAAGTGTTATCGAAACGTTTAGATTGTATAATTTAAAGTACACCATTAAAAAATCCCAAAAAAGATAAGTATTTTATTATGAGTGTTAATGGTGCAAGTTTACATTTTCAAGATTTTATGATGTTTCGTAATAAAAGCAGAGGGGAATGAATGGTATTTTTTATTTTTTTTCTGATTTGGTTGAAAATTGGTATAGGGATCTTTATTGCATTCTAAATACATTGTCTTAATACAAATTTCTCAATATCATGTCAATTTGACCCATTTATCAGCATCACAGTTGACATTTTTCAAAATTCCCGACAAATCTATGGTCACGTGACAAATGGATTTTTGGTTGTCAGACATGCAGAAACGAATCGCCAATAGAGTTTTTCAGAAATTTCAATAATAAAAAATTTTGCCATGTGGTCCCTGTATATACATAATTACATGGAAATATACAAAATTTAATAACTCTTAATTTAATCATTTAATCTACTAATTTTCATAAAATAAAAACAATGTTTTTTTCAACAAACACAAAATAGTACCTATATACACACCCATGTGTCGTCATTTTTTAGGCACTTCATATTCTTTACAGCTCTCAGCTAATGCCTTGAGCTCTAAAAATGGTGTTGTGCCTAAAAAATTAGTGAAAACACACTTATATCTTAATATACTGTTACAATATGAATACCGTTTATATTTATCTGAGATTAAACTTAATTGTTGTTTGACTTTTCCTATGTTTACATCATCCAATATGTTAGGTATTTCCTGCTTGTTTGCTTGCTGCAATTCCAATTTCTTTTTTTGCTGTGATAGTGTTTTTCTGATAGCTTGTTCAGTTTGACTTGGTTGCTTTATAATATCTACACTTTTCTGTAAATTAATCACTTCACTTAATTTGTGCTTTGGTTGTGACTCACTAATTGTAACCCCTTCTGATTTTTTTTTCTTTGTATTATTACTTTTATGAAGTTGTCCTTTGTCTAACTCTTTGGTAGTTTCCGCTTGCTTCAGTCTTTTATTTTTCTTTTGTCGTCGTGATAGTGATACTTTAGTGTCAGCTGTAGTGATTTCTCCAGTTTGAAATGGTTCCTGTAGCTCTATAATATCTATATCTTTCTGTAGATTATCAATTAGTTTACTTAATTCCTGTTGAGCCTGAGATTTACTTTCTGTAGCCCTAGATACATTTTCTTCCATATCAGAAGGTGTTTCATTCGTTTTCCTATCCTTGATTACAATCGTTTTTGTTTTATCTTTTTCATCTTGTTCATTACCCTTTCCATATTTCTTTTTTCTCATTTTTTTTAAATTAAAATCAAACTTTGCAGTTGCACAATTAAAATAATTACCGAGTATTAGATAAATTATCTAGAGATAATATTTATAAAATTTTCCTTTTATTCACACAGCGCCATCTGTTGTATATTCCACTAATGAAATGATTGTTTATTAAACTTATATTTTTTATATTTCTGGTTTGCATAACGATCAGGAGTTTGGTACATACCCCAATCAGCATCTTCCGTAGAATTAACAGTACCTTAAAGAAGTATTAATAACAGTAAATTAATACAAAATATAATCATTACCCGCATCAGGCATTGTTTGATTGAATGTTATTTCATCATTTTCCCAACTTTCCACCACCAGCGATTCTTGTTTTACATCTTCGAGTTGTATTTCAACAGCTGCTTTCTTTTGTTCTTTTGAAGGAGATTGTTTGACATGCTCCTTTTCAGAGTTTTTACGAGAACTTTCATTACATTGTTCCGCTTTGTTCTCTTTTCTCTTTTGTTCGTCTTCATTCTGTTTTGGTCGCATATCCTTTGATTCACTTTTCTTTTGTCGTTTCAAACTTGTGTGTTCTGATTTTTCTTTCTTTCCATCATTACTTTTGTGAAGTTCTCCTTGCTCTAACTCTTTAGTAGTTTCCGCTAGCTTCAGTTTTTTATTTTTCTTTTGTCGTCGTGATAGTGTTACTTGTAGCTCTATAATACCTACACCTTTCTGTAAATTATCAATAACTTCAGATAATTCCTGTTTAGGCTGTGACTCACTCTCTGTAATCTCAGATACATTTTTCTCAATACCAGAAGGTGTTTCATTCGTTTTCCTATCCTTCGCTACATTTGGTTTTGATTTATCATTACTAAGTTTTTGTTCACTACCTTTTCCCTTCTTCGATTTTACCATTCTTTTAATTTATTTAAATTTACACGTTGCAATTGCACAATAAAAATAATTATTATAAAAATAAAACACCGTTTCCTGTTATTTTCACAGTGTCATCTATGGTATATTCTATATACTATAATAAAAAATATTTATTGCATATACAGGGTGCCCCACAAAAGATGTTAAGTACCGACTGATTTTATTAGGTATTTTCAAGTGACGTCACAACGTGTGACCTTGCCTAATGTTGGACAACAACGATTTTATAGAAAATCGTAGGCGGTGAAAATGTTTCTGTGCTAATAGTTATAGATGAGCATTGTATTGATACAATTCACCAGAAATACGTGAATGAAGTAAACAATTATCCTACATAATACTGAAAAGTTCGTGCGATTTTTAGGTTAGTTATCATCAAACTCGTCAAATTAAAGAATTACATTCAAGATAAGACTCTTTTGGCTATGATATGTTAAAATGTGTATGTTATAGATTCGTTACTACACTGGAATACCAAGCTATAAGGCTTTCAATATAATATTTACAAAATTAATTGAACCTTACATCAAAATAGCACCACAAGCAGTTATTACAAATAAGTTCAATCATTTTTTGATACTTTAATAAAACTCAGGTTAAATTTAGGTTTTACTTTGTTTTCTTATACACTGCCTGTTAGTATCCCAACTATTTCTAGAATTTTCTATTCGGCACTAAATGTAATTATGCCTGTTTTAAACAGGCACTTGGCTATAAAATCACCATAATTATAAATTGCTTTGAAATGAAATTGCAAAAGACAAAAAAATGGAAATAAAGTGCACAACTTGGTCTACATATAAACATCATAACACAATGAAAGTTCTCATAAGGATAACACCAGTAGGGTCGATATCTTATATTTCACAAGCAGATGTTGGAATCACCTAAAGCCATTTGTTCTGGAATATACCAAACTTCACATGGGCTTTACTTTATTAAAGCAAGTAACAAATTACTTACAAATTTCTTTTGCAATGTCGTAAAGGCACGAATACGTGTTCATAAAATCTAACTCAACCATAATCTACATTAATAATGTTCACTAATTAATTATGAAATATCTTAACATTATATACTAACACTACAATAAGTCAATTATCACGATTTTTTCTGTAGAAAACACTCAAAAATTATAGAAAAACACGTAGGTTCCTATGAAACGCGAACACAAGCTGTACAAGATCAGTTGTTAGAGGCGGAGCTTGTGACGTCAGTGTGACGTACTTGAACATGGCTAATTGATATTTCAAAAAAAAATTCAAACAAAAGTTGTGCCGAATGTAAAATTATTTTCATAGATGGTGAACTTCCGGATACACTGGAAATGCACACCAACTTCCTAATGTTAATTACAACATCTAGTGTTACCTAGCACTTACCTAGGTACTGCACCTAGTACTAATTACGTACCTACAAAAGTACATAAAAATAAGCTTATTATTTGTTGTAATCTGTTCTCATTTAAACTCCCCCAAAACTTTCTTAAAATTAGAATATGCCTAATGTATATGCAATATTCAAAATTAATGTGTAGGTATTGTCACACGAACGTCACGTGCGCGCGTACACAGCACTACCTATAATTTGTTACACACTTAACAATATATATATATATATATATATATATATATATATATATATATATATATAATAAGATGTAACAAATATTATTTTGTAATAGTTATTAACCGTCATCAGGCCGATATATAGCAAATAACGGAGGTGGTTGAAGTTTGTAAACCGAGGCGATAGCCGAGGTTTATAACTAACCAAGTCAGTTATTTGCAAAATTATCTTAATATTATTTTAATTCACGAAAAATAAAGTTTTTCAAGTCATGCAATTTGTTTCAACGCCAATTAAATTTGTTCAGCGGCATAGGCGTTATAAGTATCATAACTATCGAGGGGAGAGCACTGTTATTGAATTATACATATAGATAGTACGAAAAATTGTTGATCATTGTACAGATCGTGCAAAAAAAGAACAATAATACTGGAACCGGGGACATCCAGACCGTGGAAGCTCGAGTACAACCCGATGCACAGCATGAAATAATTTAATAAATGCCTACTCTAGCGTAATAAAAATAAGTCCAAAATCAAATAATTACTAGCGTTTGTGGTTAACATGCACTGGTTGCTCACAGTATATACAGGTTTGTTAATGACACACACGAGTCCTTTAACTAAAGAAACAAGAATATGTACGAGTCCACAAAAATAGCACGGGCAAGGTACTAACAATTAAATAAGTAACTCTCAACAACCCGCTAGATAGTAAAAAGACTTCTACAATTCAAGTGTAGCTAGGAGAACTCAAGTTAGACCACCACTCTCAGTGGCCTACACAGAAGAAGGCTTCTATAACCTAAGTGACTTTTCGAGGTTTTTTTTTGTTAGTACGCGCATGCTTATGGTTAGTAATTACTTATTTATAGCTTATACATATCTTAGTCGTAGACTGTTCAGAAGTCCTTCTCCTCTTCAGCCCTGGTCAATCCATTCTTGTTGGTGTTACGATGTTTTGTATTATTGTATTAGGGTACAATCATGAGATGTGGTTATAATTGGTTTAAGTGTTTGTTGTTTAGTGGGGTGTAACGGGCTTAGTGTGTTCAGTCCGATTCGTTGTCCGGTTTCATGCTAGGTCGTCATCGAAAAAACGGGGGGATGCGGAGAGCATATTGGGTTTTATCTAGGGATCTCCTCGGGGAGGTCCTCAAGGAGTTGTGTAAGAATCGCTGGGTATGCTTGAATTTTAATTTAGGTTTTCTTCGTGGGAATTGGGGAAAACGTAGTTGTAGGGAGTGCTAAGGGTTTCATTGGCTCCGATAGTATCGCCGAAAATTGTTTTATGCGCGAAGTTTTTCTGAAGTGTTTGGATTCTGTGTGTGATTGGTGGTATGTTTGCGTGTTGTGTTGTGAGGTCACTAGGTTACCTGAGGGGTAACCTATGTATGCGTCTAAAATTCGGCGTTCACAGGAGGCAATAGAGGAAAGCTGACCGGGGTTTATATTGGTGTATATGGGTGCTCGGAAATCCATAACAGGGCGGATGTATGTTTTGTAGGTATGTTGAAGTGTCGTAGGGTGGCAACCCCATATTCTACTCCGGAGGGCGCCCAGTAGGTTTGTGCGGTTTCTAATCCTATTGAGTCTTTTTTTTACATCGTGGAGCCAATTGAGTGTTCTAGTGAAGAGGATTCCCAGGTAGGCGACTTCATCTTGGAGTGTGAGTCTTTCTTGGTTTAGGGCGAGTGAAACATTTATGGAAGCAAGCTTTGGGAACTTATCTTCGGTGTAATTAGGATGCCGGAAGGGGATTGTTTGGGTTTTGATGGGATCGACGGAGACTCTCCACCGGTTCGCCCAGTTAGAGAAGTTCAGCAGGGTTTTGGATGAGGCGGGAGGCCGTTTCGCTGTTCCGATTAACCGTCCAGAAGGTGGTGTCACCCGCAAACTGCGCAACGACTACTCTGGGTTGTGTGACTTCTGGAAGGTCGGATACGAAGATATGTAGAGGATCGGAGCTAAGGCAGAACCTTGCGGTACGCCTGCTGTAAGGATCTGAGGTTTTTCCTATTTCGACCCGAACTGACCGATTGGTCAGGTACGAGAGTAGGAGTTTGGAGACGGGGTCGGGAATGTAGAGGTTAAGGATCTTGTGTAGGAGACCGGCGTGCCAGACCCTGTCGGATACTTGCTTAATGTCCAGAAACACGGCCAGATTGCATTGCTTGTGATTGAATGCTATTGTGGTCTCTGTAAGCAGCTTCAACAAGGGATCGTGACACGTTCGGTTGGGACGGATGCCGAACTGGCTGTTGGGAAGGAGGTCGTTAAATTCGAGGTGGTCCCTGAGTCTCCTGGCTAGAATCTGATCAAAGCATGTTCCGAGGCAGCTCAGGAGGGAGATTAGTCTGTAGGAGGAGGGCGAGGTAAGATCAGCGTGGGGTTTAGGTATCATGACGGTGGAGGCCGATTTCCAGTCCGTCGGGAAGTGGGATAGGATAAAGCATTGGTTGGAGATGTTGCAGAGTAATCGGAGGGCTATGTCGGGTAAATGACGGAGGATTTTTCGATTTAGGACGTCATGATCTGGGCCAGAATTTTTCCCTTTTTTGAAATATGTGTGGAGCTGGTCGGTCGTGATAGGGTCATAAAAAGGATTCTCGTTATCGAGTTGGATTTCAGGAAGGTTAAGGTTGCGGAATTCTTCAAGGTGACCCTCGAGGAGTGCCTTGAACCGATTATCGAATTGGGGATCGGAAAATGGATTGAAGGTGGTGACCAAAGAAATCTGCCTTTCCTTGGTCGGAGGAGATTAGGTTGCCCTGAAGGTCGATTAAGTGGGATTTAGGGTTGACTTTCCTTCTGGTCAGTCTATCGAACTGTTGCTAGAATAGTTTACCATTTCTATAATCTAGTTGGGAGGTGGCTTTGGTCCAGGAGTCTTCGGCGTGTTTGTTGGCTTCTCGCCTGATTAAGGCGTTAAGGCGATTGTATTCGGTCTTGAGAGCCCGATCCCTAAATCGCAAGAATTGACGAGATAGATTCGTCTTTTCTCTTTGATCCAGTTCACGATGTGCCGTGGGAGCGGCTTTCGGGAAATGTCGAGGTTCTTTAATGGGACAGAGATATCGGCCGCTTCCGTGATTACGAAAGTTAGGTCTCTAATGGCTCTCTCGAGATCTTGGGTCGTTTGAAGGTTGGGTGTAGAAAGGTTGTTGGAGATGTGTTCGGAGAACACATTCCAGTTTGCTTTAGAAAAATCTTTAATGACTGTGTATTGAGGAGGGGTAGGGGGAGCTGGGCAAAATGAAGTTGCCTAGAAAGCACTCACGATCGAAATAGTGAGCGATGGGTTCGGAAACTATAATATGATTTACTATTGAGGCACCTAAATGTTCGAAGTATGTTGGCTGTGTTGGCGATTCGTAAGAGCAGCAACTGCAACAGAGCGGAGGATAACCTATTACCGACAGCAGTTGCGGTGTCACCGAATTAGATGTGGCGGGCATTGAAATCACCTAGGATAACTGCATTAGGGAGGCTAGAGCCGTAGATTAAAAGGTCATCGGATAGGGTGTTGTGGCCGGGCGGGTTGTAATAAGAAATAAATACTATAAGGGCGAGAAAGTGCACCGTTGAAAAGGAAGCAATTTTTAATTAAGAGGGCGGGTCCGTTGTGGCTATTGCTTAGGAATATGTGATACATGTTGAATTGAAGTGTGCATCTGTTTGTGAGTTTTGTTCCTGTGATGGAAAGGATGTGTATATTGTGTGTGTAAAAAGTGTTTAAGCAGAGGGCGTTTACGACGAACGCCCCTGGCATTAACGCTCCCTGCTAGGATATCCATTAGGAGGGAGTTAAGGATTGGATTGGCGGATTAAGACGACCTTCATCCGCGTACCGGATACGCAGATGGAGGATAGCGAATCTAGGGTGCGGACACCCTATCTCGCCGGTCGAGGAACATCTGGAAGAGGAAGTGGGTGAGGATTTGCAGGAAGTCTTTGGTGGATAGAGATTCGGTGTCGGGAGAGGGTTTAAGGTGGGTTGTGTCTTCCGAGTCGGACTCTTCGGAAGACAGGATAGGTTCGAGGGATGCCATCTTCGACAAGAACTGGGAGGTTTTCGCCGCTTCCGGTACTTGAAAGAGTACGAAGGGTGAGCTTCCCCGCAGTTTTTACACCTTGGGTTAGCCGAGGATTTCCAGGAGGAGGGTCTGTGACTTTCGCCACAGTTGGGACAACGGATAGCACGGGTTGGACACCCCTCAGCGACATGCCCCACCTTCGTGCATGTGGAACAATACTTGGGGAGAGGCTGAGGGATAAAGGATGGTTCGGAACTGTAGTGTCGCCCGAACATGACGATACCGGGGGGTTTGGGAAGAGGCGATGATCCGGATAAGGGATGTGAGGGTGTTCGTCGGCGTTCCTCACGTGTGGAAGATCGATTGCACCGAGGATGTCGGGTTCTAGGATGTCCTTATGTATGTGACGAATTACGCAGGGAAAGGAGGGCACTATAGGAGTGGAGTTGAAGGGACGGGGACCGGATAGTTGGGTCAAGGTTACTATGGGATCACCTAAATGGTGTCGCAACCTAAGCTGTGTACCATCCGGCAAGGGAGAGGAGGTCTCTAGGAGACAGGTGTGGTTATGGTTAAACGTTAAGTTCAACCAGGGAAGGTTAAGGGATTTAATGGAACTGTAAAAGGATTTTTGGGTGGTTATGGATTTCGGGATATTGCGGATGCAGTACCTCAATGATTAAAAGCGGGTGGGTTTAGGATTGGGGAAAGCGGGTGTAGGAACCACGGCAGGTACAGGTGGCTGGGCGGGTGTGGGTAAGAGGGCGGGTTTGTGAGTGTGTATGCGGGTTTCTGTGGCTTTGTGAAGGCGGTGGAACGTGTAGAGATGTATGAGTGTATGGATGAGTTGGAAATGGACGAGGCGTTTGAATGGGAGCGTGTACGTGAGGATGGTGGTGGTGAGGCGAGGGTGTATGCGTATCTGAGGGTTGTGTGTGCTTTGTGTGTAGGTGGACAGGCGGCATCGGGGGTTGGGGATACAACCGTTACGGTAGCACGGTGGCTACCGTGCTTAACCGTCGCGGCTGTTAATTAGGTTTAGAAAAGGTAAAAGAAAAAAACTGTTTGTTTTAAAGAGAGGCCGGGTCTCCGCCGAGGTGCAGTCTCACACCCCGAGGAGAAAATACTTGGAAGTCAGAGACCCAAATAGAAGGGGAGGAAAACAAGTGTTAAAATAAAACAATAAATTAAAATTAATTTAAAAGAAAAATATTTTTTTTATTAATCGGTACCTTGTTTTACCCGACGGCGATCCTGTAGATGGCGGTGTCCTGGTTGCTTCTTTTATTTTCGTTCTTCGCTCCTGCTGTATTCCGGCAGGTCCTGCTTGCTGCTAGGCTGTGGCTCCTCTACTGATGACCGCTTCCTAGTATTATTTGTATGCAAGCAGTGACAGATTTTACCCCGAAGCGGCGAAGATCACGATGCCGGAACGATGAGCGTAAAAACGTTGTTCTTTTTCTTTGAAATTAAGAGATTTGTAATAAAGTCACAATATATATATATATATATATATATATATATATATATATATATATATATATATATATGTCCGCGGAGTGCGACAACGAAGGATATCTCCTTACACAATTGGGATAGAAAAAAAGTTTAAATACAAAAGTTTTTCAGTAATCAAATCCGCATTTAAAGAAAATATTTTCGTTTATACAGGGTGTCTCATATTAACTGGAGAGCATGCAACTTCATTTTCTTAAATTGGACACCCTGCATTTTATTACATTTTCTGATTTTTCTATAAATTCTGAATCGGTTTTATTAAGGTCTATTATCATCTAAAATTAATATTTTTTGTGATATTTAATGTTTTTTAAAAAAAATCTCGATTTTCACGTGTCATTGACAAAGGGTATATTTTCTTTATTTGATATCCTTAAAGGAAAATATTTTGCAGGTTACTAGTACACAGACATACTTACTTTGTGTTCCTATACAAATTAGAAAATATTATACAAGGTGTTGCCAAAACTATTCACAAAATCATAATCTTCAAAGCATAAAATCTCAATTTTTTTAAATGGAATGATTGGTTTTTTTACGGAAAAATGTTGATTAAGTAATAAGCTAACTTTTTCATAAAACATGCCCAATACCTATCTTTCATAGTTATTGAGTTATTTTAGCTTCTAAATTTTTTTTTAAATACACACGTCAATTTCGAAAATTTATATTAGTTGGCCATGGTTGTCATGGAAACATTAATAAATAAATGTTTGTTTGACAATGACAGTAAAAAATTCAATTTAAACAATATTGAAAAATATGAAAAATAATTTTATTGGCGCAAAACTTCGTTAACTCTATCTAATAATACTTATAACAAGTAAACAAAAGATGCAAAAAACAATTTAAGTTAGATATCTTTAAAACAATTGTAACGGTATAAACGGGCGGTAGAACGGGATTACAGATAAATTGGCCTTTTTGCCCCGACTAGCCAGCGCATGGGTGTAGGTCAGATGTTGAAAAAAAATTGCACATCCAGAATAGTAAATCTTGAAATATGCAATAAAAAAACAATATTATTTTACCTTAAAGGTCTAGAATTACACCACTCCTGTTACAATATATGTGGAAGATAACCAGGTGGTCAGTTACGGCTATGACGGAGATGGAATGAATCTTCCTGGTCTGGCAAAATGATGAATAAAATGTTGACTATTGTTCCATTATACACAAACAATTTCTTGACTAAACTCGTTAAAATGTTACTGTATTAATTACTAACTTGTTTTAAAATATTAATATGAGCGTTCAAATGACTTGATAACTTTTAGATTTAATTGGTTTTATTTCCACTAATAATCCAAAATGTTTATAACTTGATTTAAATAACGCTAAATTTTAATATATTGCGAAAGTTTCTTTATCTTTACACACGCTTTGTACGATAAATAGGTGGAAATAGGTGGCACTGCAAGAACGATGATTTTTAAAACCCGCAAAAGCGATCTAAACCCAAGAGGTCACTGAAGCACTATACAACACGACGATGTCCTCTAGGTAACTTTACGTAAAACCGAAATCGGCACTAGGTATAATCCTTTGGTGAATGAACAATTTTAATAAATCCCTTTCACAGGTAATCTCCAGGAGTAGCTAAACTACCCTTACTACACAACAAATACGTTCGTTAAACACCACAAGGTCCCAAAATATCAACGTTCTAAACCACCCCTTAAAGCGTAACAATAAACGGCAACGTATACTACTACTCGATAGCGCAGTCAGATTTAGAATCCCAAAAATTATTAACAAATTCCATCCCACTACTCATAAAAAATCTTATCTACTTTAATTCCACCAATTAAAAAAACGGAAGGGGAAAATAAGGTACCCCGATAAACAAATTCGTTTCCGTCCGTAGGGACTCGGTAAATTTTCAAAAACTACACGTCAGCATAAGTATCCTGTACAGCCTCTCTATGTTTACCTTAAAGTACGAACAATAAGTCCCACATGCAATCTCTATGAATCAAAACCAAAATACCTAATAATAAACTGGACAACTACACTTAAGCGTCTTCATGTCGCTACCATGACATCATACGCCGATAATTCCTCACTATCTATTTAACGTACTTAATTTTCTATTATATTTTACGGAAATCAAACGAAATGAACCTTAATTAAACTTAAATACTACTATATACAAATAAGCGTTAATCAAACTTCTATAAACGGGAAATAATAAGGAAAAAACCTAAATTACAAAAAAAATAATTCACAAACAAAGAATCTAAAGCTCACCACACACCTGCCATCCCTAAAGCTCGCTACACACGTTAAAACAAATTTACTATAAAACATAATTTGACCACACAAAAAAAAATATTTATATACGGAATCTAACTAAGTACATAGAACTACAAACAAAATTACCTACTACGTATACAGGGTGTTCAAATTCCTTGACACAATATAACTAAAAATCATAAAATATTAAAAAATAACTAAAAATATTGTTCTATGTGTCTGCCTTGATGTTCCTCACACAAACGAATTCTTTCGACTAAAGAATTGCTTACTTTTAGAACTTCTCTATTTATGCTTTGAAAAATATTTCTTATTCTTTCTTTCATGTTTTCCTTTGTTGTGGGAGGTATTTAGTAAACTTGATTTTTTACAAATCCCCACAATAAAAATCAAGTTTCGTAAAATCCGGGGATCTGGTTGGCCCTCTGCTGCCAATCGGTTAAGGTACAAAAACCACTTCCGGTACACTAATTTTGTTGAAACATCATATTTATTTATAATATAACTTACCCGTGCCAAATTCGAAATAGATATGTTCATATTTTAAAGTAGTTTATATGAAGTGCGACACAAAACGATTAAGGTAAAGTGACACTTCCGGTACACAGATTTTGATGAAACGTTATATTTACATGTGTCGCCTAATATAACTTACCTCTGCCAAATTTGAAATAGATACGTTGATATTTTAGAGTAGTTTATTTGAAGCGTGACACAAATGTGTTAAGGTAAAGTGCCATTTCCGGTCCCTGGATCTATCCCAAATCAAAGGTCTAAAATTTTGAAATAAGGCCTTCATGCCGAATTTCAATTGTCTAGCTCAAAGCGTAAGACTGCTATCATGTTTACATACAGATACACACACATTTTTCCAAAAATGCTTTTTTCGGACTCGGGGACCTCGAAAACGTCCAGAGCCATTAAAATCTCGAGGTCGATTATTTCACGATTACAATACCTTCTCTATACTACGTATACGAGAAAGTAAAAATAGATTTTAAAAACTAAAATAACTCATTAACTATGAAAGATAGGTGTAGGATATGTTTTATAAAAAAGTTAGCTTATTACTTAATCAACATTTTTCCGTAAAAACGTGTCATTCCATTAAAAAAATTGAGATTTTGTGTTTTGAAGATTATGATTTTGTGAATAGTTTTGGCAACACCCTGTATAATATTTATAAAATTTTTATAGGAACACAAAGTAACTGTGTAAATGTGCTAGTAACCTGCAAAATATTTTCCTTTACGGATATCAAATAAAAAAAGTATGCCCTTTGTCAACGGCATATGAAAATCGCGATTTTTTAAAAAAACATTACATATCTCAAAAACTATTATTTTAGATGATAATAGGCCTTAATAAAACCGATCTAGAATTTGTAGAAAAATCAGAAATGTAATAAAATACAGGGTGTCCTATTTAAAAAAATGAAGTTGCATGCTCTCCAGTTCATATGAGACACCCTGTATAAACGAAAATATTTTCTTTAAATGTGGATTTGAGTACTGAAAAACTTTTGTATTTAAACTTTTTTTCTATCCCTATTGTCCCGTTGTCACACTCGCGGACACTATATATATATATATATATATATATATATATATATATATATATATATATATATATATATATATAAAGTTGACACATATGGGAAAAATTTTATTATTGATATTTCTGAAAAACTATTGGCGGTTCGTTTCTGCACGACTGTCAACCAAAAAAATCCTTTGTGACATTTGTCACGTGGCCATAGATTTGGCGGGAATTTTGAAAAATGTTAACTGTGATGCCAAAAAATGGGTCAAATTGACAAGATATCGAAAAATTGTATGAAGAAAATGTATTTAGAATGCAACCAATACCCCATATATCAATTTTCAACCAAATCAGGAAAAAAATAAAAAATACCATTTATTCCCCTCTGCTTTTATAACGAAACATCATAAAATCTTGTTTTACCTGGAAATAGTTTTAATAATATAAATTACATAATTTTAGGTCAAAATTAATCAAATATTTGTAAAATAGACAATTTGTGAGAGGAAAATTTAAAAAATACGATTTAGCCTCGTCGCTGGTTGTGTTCATGCCCAGTATATTGAAGCGCATGGGCTGATCTAATATTTTTAACCCGTTAATAAAATGTAAACCAACTAGTTTAAGATACCTAACATTATGTAATATGTGTTATTAAAACTATTTCCACGTAGAACAAGATTTTATGATGTTTCGTAATAAAAGCAGAGGGGAATGAATGGTGTTCTTTATTTTTTTTTTCTGATTTGGTTGAAAATTGGTATAGGGATCTTTGTTGCATTCTAAATACATTTTCTTAATACAAATTTTTCAAATTATGTCAATTTGACCCATTTATCAGCATCACAGTTAACATTTTTCAAAATTTCCGACAAATCCATGGTCACGTGACAAATGTCACAATGGATTTTTTTGGTTGTCAGACATGCAGAAACGAACCGCCAAGAGTTTTTCAGAAATTTCAATAATAAAAATTTTTGCCATGTGTCCAACTTTATGGTGGTCCCTGTACATACATAATTACATGGAAATATACAAAATTTGATAACTCTTAATTTAATCATTTAATCTACAAATTTTCATAAAATAAAAACAATGCTTTTTCAACAAACACAAAATAGTATATACACACCCATGTGTCGTCATTTTTTAGGCACTTCATATTCTTTACAGCTCTCAGCTAATGCCTTGAGCTCTAAAAATGGTGTTGTGCCTAAAAAATTAGTGAAAACACACTTATATCTTAATATACTGTTACAATATGAATACCGTTTATATTTATCTGAGATTAAACTTAATTGTTGTTTGACTTTTCCTATGTTTACATCATCCAATATGTTAGGTATTTCCTGCTTGTTTGCTTGCTGCAATTCCAATTTCTTTTTTTGCTGTGATAGTGTTTTTCTGATAGCTTGTTCAGTTTGACTTGGTTGCTTTATAATATCTACACTTTTCTGTAAATTAATCACTTCACTTAATTTGTGCTTTGGTTGTGACTCACTAATTGTAACCCCTTCTGATTTTTTTTTCTTTGTATTATTACTTTTATGAAGTTGTCCTTTGTCTAACTCTTTGGTAGTTTCCGCTTGCTTCAGTCTTTTATTTTTCTTTTGTCGTCGTGATAGTGATACTTTAGTGTCAGCTGTAGTGATTTCTCCAGTTTGAAATGGTTCCTGTAGCTCTATAATATCTATATCTTTCTGTAGATTATCAATTACTTTACTTAATTCCTGTTGAGCCTGAGATTTACTTTCTGTAGCCCTAGATACATTTTCTTCCATATCAGAAGGTGTTTCATTCGTTTTCCTATCCTTGATTACAATCGTTTTTGTTTTATCTTTTTCATCTTGTTCATTACCCTTTCCATATTTCTTTTTTTCCATTTTTTTTAAATTAAAATTAAACTTTGCAGTTGCACAATTAAAATAATTACAGAGTATTAGATAAATTATCTAGAGATAATATTTATAAAATTTTCCTTTTATTCACACAGGGCCATCTGTTGTATATTCCACTAATGAAATTGTAATCATAAACACAATTACAAAAGGTGCAATGTCGATCTAAGCCTCTCACTAAAGTATTACAGAATATGAATATATCATTGGTCATAACATAAGCTGTTCAGTACTGCTCATAAATAAATAACGGTTTGTGGTACGTGGGTGATCTGTGTGTGGTACCTACTGCTCTTTTGTCTTCCACTCTTGATAAAGCATCCTTATCAGTCTCCTCCATAACGACATTCCAAAGTTCTGTATCCTATTCCAATCCTTTGTTACACCTCATTATTAAAAAAACGAAATTATTATTAGAGTTCTTATAATATACCTCATAGTTCAAGAATTGTATAATTTTCAAAATAGCTCTAAAAAACAAAGCTCAAAGACTGAAGCAAAGGTTTGGTGTGCTAACACAACCACGACACTAAGAACGTTTCGTGAATGTTTACACTGTGGAATACCACATTTGGTGATAACACCTTTATAATAGTTACAGTTTTCGATAATTTACACAATCGATAGAACTATTGTGGTGGTGCTACTCACAATTTTAAGGACAAAACCAAATTTAACCAAACAAAATTTCACCATTTCTACATTGTGTACTCGGAATTTTTTCATTTTTGAAACGATTCATATGTAGAACTCTCATAATCATAGCCAACTCCACATTAAGATCCATTTTTACCTTTCAACCTACATATACATATGTAAGTACAGAAGGTTATGCAATTGACTTTTTGTGTGTGTGTATAGATGTATGTTAGTATCCACGATAACACCAGAACGAAAACACCTATGTACTTAAAATTTTGTATTGAAGCTTGTTTTCATTTGGCTTTGAGCTGATTAAATTTTGGGAGAAATCCAGCGGCGGTGAGGAGAGTTTATTAGGGGCAGTTTTTGGTTTTTATCAAATATTTCTAAAACAGCTGCATATTTCAAAGATATAAAAATACCTAGATATAGACCTTAAACACACTGATTAATTATGTTCTATGCAATTTTTTGATATTCGAAGTTAACATATATTAATATCCTTAGAATATAAGGCATTTTATATTCTAAGTTATCTATATGACATGAAGTTTTAAACGTCATTCAGACAGATTATTTTTTGTTTTTACAACGTTGCCTGTTTTCGTTATGAACGTATAAAAAAAGAGTTTGCATAGTTGCCCTAAAAAAATTATAATTCAAATTATTTCATTTCTTTTAATTTTTTAAGTTAGCATCTAGATATCAAACGTCAGACATGAAGTTTTAAACGTCTGTTTGACATAGATTATTGTTTCTGTTTTTACAATGTTGCATATTTTCGTAATTAGCGTATTATAGGGATTGTATAATTATCCTTAAAAAGTATTATTAAAATTTTTCATTTCCATTTTGTAGGTTGGTAGGTCGTGTGGTGTTCCACACCAAATATTTACATGTTTGTATTTATTTATAATAATAAATAAAATATCCCCAAGTCTACTCTATTTATTTTCATAACAAGCAAATTTTACAAAACTTAAAAAATCCCTGCACAGAAAAGTTCAAAAAAATAAAAAAAAGTTTCTTGAATCATAACTAAGAACACTCTGGAAGAAACAACAATAATTAAATCAAAACCAGTTCATCCGTTCGAGAGCTTGGGCGCCACAGACAGACACACATGTTAAACCTATAACACCCATTTTTTTTGTCGGTGGTAAAAAAATTTGTTTGAATTATCGCTTAGAATAACCTTGATTAAGTCACCTTTCAAAAAAAAAAACTAAATCAATATAGGTTCATAAGTTTGGGAACTACGGTATCACAGACCGACACTCAGTTGCACTCGTTAACTTATTACACATTAAAGTGGGTAAACTGACAATATTTTACCTTAAACATAACGATTAATTATTTTATACAGCATTTTTTGATACGACGCGTAATTTAGCGGCAAAAAAGGTAAAATTTAAATGTCGTTCAAATTTTTTCACACACATTTTTTTACATACCTGAATAACGATTAATTTTATAAGAAACAGTGTAGACATATTTTTTAAAGAAAATATAATTTTACATACCTTTTCTTTATATAAAGTTTTTTAATGTAACGCAAGGTAAGTATTAAAATTAATCAAATATAAACGAAAATGGTTAAACTGTATTATTAATCTTGTAGAAGCGGGTGGTTTTCGAATTTTTTTTTAATTAACTTGTTTTTATGTCTGTTAATCTTTATCTGACATAAAGTTTTAAACGTTATTCTGACATAGATTATTTGTTTGTTTTTACAATGTTGCCTGTTTTTGTTATGAACATATAAAAAAGAGTGCATTTTTATCCTAAAAAAATTATAATTAAAATTATTTTTTTTTATCGGTACCCCATTTTACCTATTTAAAGCATGCCTTAGCGTGTTTAACCCATTAGTGCATAACGTTCGTTTTATCGGGCGCCGCCATTTTTGCTGATATTACAGATTCCTGCCAAATCTTTCATGGCAGTGTAATGTCAGAGGCTTGTTGAACTGTCAGTGAACACAAATGACAATAAACAGTGATATACAAACGATTAAACAATCAGTCTTAAATTTTAAGTAACTGATCCGAGTTTATACAACACCAGACACGGCGGGTAAGTTTATGTTACATTTTCACTTGCTTTTGTTGGAATTTTTATTTGCAATTTTGGATACAGTAAGGCCATACAGTAAGAAGTTGTGCTATTATTACGCGAAATTTTTAATTTTTTGTTTTTGTAGAGATTAGCTAATTTATTTTTGGTGTTCGTTTTATCGAACATTATGCGTTATGAACACATTTTCTTGAAAAATAAAAAATACGTTAGAGGTTATCGGAAATACAGTAAAATATGAATTTTATCATTTTAGATTATCACTTGCCGAACTAATCGATTGTATCGAAGAACTTGATGTTGAAAGCGGCAGCATATACATCACGCCGCCGCAAGATGGCCAAGATACCGATATCGATAGTGACCTTTCCGATGATGATCATGTAGGAAACGTCAATCACCTAGGACCTGGAATATTGAGAGCAATGAGTGAGTTTGTACTTAACAGGATCGATCTTTCTGCCGATGATGTGGCTGTTGATAAGGGATTTGCAACCAGAGAGGAATACGATTCCGAGAACGAAATACCCCTTGCGGATTTGATTGTAAACTCTAATAATGTTCCCAACAGTCCTCCACCGTCAAAAAAACCAAAAAGAGCAGTTTGGAAGAAGCAGGAGCCGTAATTCAATGCACAACAGATTTGTGATGTAAAAAACCCACCAGCTACTCCGGTAGACGAAGATGTCATTGTAAATATACTGGAACAGAGCAATTTGTACGCTTCTCAAAAAAACTTAGAATTAAATTTAACTCGAGATGAGTTGTTTGTTGTGTTTGGAGGGCTCCTAATTTCTGGTTATGGGAAATATCCCAACAAGCGTATGTACTGGTCAAATGATGTGCCAAAAATATTGGCAGAAAGTATTAGGCTAAATCGATTTGAAATGATTTTGGGACACTTGCATCTCAATGATAACACACAAATCGATCCTGAGAAGAGACTTTATAAATTACAACCCCTAATTGATCAGCTAAACAAAAATTTTAAAAAGTATGGTGGTTTGGAGGAATATCTAAGCGTAGATGAAAGCATGATTCCATATTATGGAAAGCACTACGCAAAACAATTGATTAGGGGTAAGCCCATCCGCTTTGGATACAAAAATTGGGCTCTGTGTTCTAATAACGGTTATTTGCTTTCATTTGACATCTATACTGGAAAAAGAAAAATGATGATAACAGATCCGAATTGTTTGGCTTGGGAGGTACTGTAGTACTAAATTTGATTGAAATGGCTCAAATTCCTCAACATCATGGTTATAAGATCTTTATGGATAAATACTTCACTTCAATCAAACTGTTGAAACGTCTCGCTGCCCTAGGTTACTGTGCTATAGGCACTGTTAGAGAAAATAGATTAGAAGATTGCCCATTACGTAAGCAACAAAACACATTTAAAAAGGAGAAACGTGGTGCTTATATTTCTATGGAATGACAACAAAACTGTCACGGCAGCTTCCAATTTTGAAAGCACTGAAATCAAAAGTACCTCGCGATATTGCAGAACATCAAAATCAAAAATCGCAGTACCTCAACCCAAGATATTTGCTAACTATAACAAAGGTATGGGAGGGGTTGATAAAATGGATGGAATGGTTGCAAATTATAGAACCCGGATGAGACAACGTAAGTGGTGGTGGCCCATATGTGCCTACTTGTTTGACGTTTCGGTGGTTAACGTATGGTTACTTATGCGAAAAATTCATCCGTCACATGCAAATTCCAGTTGCTTATTGTCATTTAGGAGATATTTGGCTTTTTTAAAATCTTATGGAACAAAATCCAGAAAAGGCAAAACTGCAAGTGCACCTACACGTGACGTTCGGTACGATAAGATGAACCATCTTCCCGAATATTCAGAAAAGGAAAGACGCTGTGCTGAATGTGGCAAAAACGCTAAATTTACTTGTATTAAGTGCCAGAGAGCCTTACATCCTAAAACTTGTTTTTTGAAGTACCATTCCGTTTAGTTAGACACTTTGAGTTACTTTTATGTTTTTGTGTTAAAAGGTTATGTTCTCCATAGTGTTCGATAAAACGAACATGCTGTATTTTGTTTATTAATTAAAAAAAATTTTTTTTTCACTTAAAATGTCTTTCATTGGACCTGTACTTACCTATTCTAGCATCAAAACAGATAAAATATTAATTGCATAACCTTATGCACTAATGGGTTAAATCGAACTTTCAAAAACGCGCGTTTTTTAAAGTTATCATGGCAACATCAACAACTCTAGAAACGTGAAGTCTAAATGACAATTTTTTTTATTATTGATCTGACAGCAGTACCTTGTAACGTCAAATAAAATATTACTAACAAATTCAAAAACTTTATTTAAACATTATTTAATACTTTTAATTTTATAAATGAAAATAGAAAGTACAGTAAGCATTGTTAGATATATTAATTTTTATTTACATATTGTACATTATTAGTTCTTATTTCCATTTTTTTGTAGTAATAACACTAGTATTTATGATTTCAAGGTGCACCAATAACAAAAAATATAGTCGCGGCAAACTCTTTTCCAATGTGGGGATAAACGTCAGCGCTTGACATTGTTGCCAAACGTATGAAATTCGACGTCAACATAATACTTAGGTTATATTGTTCACATTTATTTTGAAAATTAGTTTTTGATGGAAATACTCGTTCTCAACTAAGTAACAATACTCTTAACAGTTCTTACAAATGACACAAGGATTTGTTATGAAAAGAACAGTTGTTTTTATAATAGAACAATGCAAGCCACACGAATCGAAAATCTCAAAATGTGGAAAACGTCAAAATTAGAAGTTATGTGTAAACAGAAGAGCTGACAACATTGTAATTTATTCGACAGTTCTAACAATCCAACAACCTGTATTTCACTAACATAGATATATCATTTGTAATTATCAGGGTTATTATGGAAGTTGGTATGTTAAGTTTGTCTCTCTCTAACAATTTCACCCCCACAACGGAAAAGATTTTGCCGTGACTTTAGCGTAAAGTATTCGTGGATAACTGGTCTTTAAAGCACTTACTCTGTTTCGAGCACTCCGCCTGCGCCGTCATGCTCGAGAAATCGCGCGTGTTTTAAAGACCTTTTTATTCACTTATACTTTAATACATTATTATTTCTTTTAATTTTTTAAGTTAGCATGTAGATGTCTATTAACCTCTGTCTGACTTCAACTTTTAATCGTTTGTTTGACATAGACTATTGGTTTTGTTTTTACAAGGTTGCCTATTTTCGTAATGAACTTATTATAAAAGAGGTTGCATAAGTATCCTAAAAAAATGTTATAGTTACTTACGTATCAAGGGAGTGATGAGGATGTTAATTACGGAGGGCAACGGATTGCAATCTCGAGATACGTTAGTCCCGAAAGATTGTAAATTGCCTGAGGTTACATAACTCACGTGATAGATAAATAATTTTATTTAATATTTCATTATAAATGAAATATGAAAACGAAATTTTGTTGGTTATTAAAATTAAACGAACGTTTAAAAATTAAGTAGGCATTGTTACCATGGATATATCAACTGACAAGCTTGCAAATATTTGTCAAAATACATTTGAGGGAGTTATAGATCTATAATTCCCTAATGTAACTTGTATACAATTATGGTAACTAAGGGTTTATTTGTTTATAATGTATCGGTATGAAATAAAAATTATTCCATTTCTTTTAATTTCCATGTTGTAGGTTGTAAGGTCGTGTGATGTTCCACACCAGATATTTTGGAGTTCAGTTATTACTCTACAATTCCATTAGGTAATACTGAATTATCTTGAATGTGGTATAGAAGAAAACTTGTATAATCGGCGTTATACAACTATCTCTCTATACCAGTTTGCAGCTATCCTATTTTGTGAGTCTCTCTCGGGAGAGTGGTATAATTTGTTATTTATCACTTTCCTACTATACCAGTTTCCTTTTATACCAGTTGCTCTAGATATCAGTCTCGTTTTATACAAGTTTCCCCAAATACTACACTTCTGAGTATCTCACTTGGGGAAGTGATATAATATGCTAGTTATTTCTGTACTACTTAGCCTCTCTACTACTGTCCCTTTATATCCTTTCCATCTATACCAGTTTCTATATCATTTTCTCCCGATATTATAAATTTTAAATATTGCCATATCATTCAACCACATTATCTTCCATAAATTGGTATATTACCTACTGTATGGTATAGGTTACATAGAGGAAATCTGGTATCACGCTGGTTACACCTGTTTCCTTCTATGCTACATTCGCCCGACCCAAGTTAATGGTTTTCGAGATTCACTAAATGTGCTTGGGCCCTCTATAAAGCACTTTTATTAGTGTATAGATTTTAATCAAAATTTGATAGATAGGAGATACATTTTAACAGTAACTCTAAATAAGGAATTTAATTAAATCAATTAAGTTACACACACCCACACACTCGCACGCTTGCACTCACACATTCACGTACACGGACGCACGCACACATACCCACACAAACACACACACGGACCCACACACAGACACACACACACACACACACACACACACACACACACACACACACACACACACACACACACACACAGACAGACACACACACACACACACACACACACACACACACACACACACACACGACACACACACACACACACAAGACACACCACAAACACACACACACACACACACACACACACACACACACACACACACACACACACACACACACACACACACACACACACACACACACACACACACACAGACACACACAGACACACACACACACACACACACACACACACACACACACACACACACACACACACAACACACACACACACACACACACACAACACACACACACACACACACACACACACACAGACACACACACACACACACACACACACACACACACACACACACACACACACACACACAGACACACAGACACACACACACACACACACACACAGACGGACGGACGGACGCACATACCCACACAAACACACGCACACGTACATGTACAGCAATGATTGTGGGGACGCCAACAATAGACTAACTTATGGGGACTTGAAAACGGTGTACTCTAGTAATCTAAAAAAGTTCTACATTTTTAAATGGTGTCAATGTTTTTTTGTAAAAAATATTTGGAGACTGACCCCACAACTGGATCTGTGTGAATGTGGGGAGATTATTATGAGGACAGACCATAGATTTGCGTCTGTGTGAATGTGTAAAGATTATTATCGGGACTGAGCTCACAAAAATATTTATTAAACATAATTTTAAGAGCGGTGAGCTCAATTACTCAATCATCTCAAATTTAAAGTGAAATAATTCGGAGCACACAGGCGTCTACCTGAATGGAAGTTAATATAAACATGTAAAATGTACTTTACATTAAAGTACTTTGTGCTATAACATTTAAGTAAAACAACCGCAATTTAGTCACCGAAAACCACCTCACAAATTTGGCGATACACGAAAAACTAATGCAAACTGACGGTTTCAACAGAATAACTAACTAATGGCGACTCGATGGCCATAGCTTATTAGCGTATTTCCTTGGAGAGTTTTAAGTCGAAAGTGCTTTATACACTTTTGTCCAAAACTTAATAGTTAATGAGTTATGGGCAATATTATGTTTAACAGTAAAGCAAATTTGGTAGCCCATGTAATTGTTTTGTCATTTTGCTAAATCAAGAATATGCCATATTCACTTGATTTATGGATACTGCTACGGAAATGCAAGAGGGCCAGTGCGGGAATATTAGACGGAGAATACCTAATAAGCAAGTGTTCATAAATGTCGATCGACATTTGACAGAAAAAGATAATTTTTCTAAAGCTACCGCAGAACGTCCTGCATAGCGAACTTGTCGTGGAAGAAGCTATTCTTAACATGATCGAAAATAGTCCCTCTACTAGTGTTCGAAGAATATCTAATCGTGTTCATGTTAGTCGAATGAGAGTGTGGAGAACATTACACAGTTTTGGTTTGTACCCATACCACATACAATCTGTTGAACATTTACGACTGTGCAACGCCTGTTGACTTTTTTCGTTGGTTGATTGCACACCAACAGCTTTGTGGACAAATTATGTTTACCACGTTTACTTCAGTTGGAATTACGAATACCAAAAATGCACATTCATGGCGGCTTGAAAACCCTGTTGAAACCATGAAAATGCATTTTCAACATCGCTTTTCGATGAATATTTGGTGTGGTGCTTTTAACAACCTTCTTATTGAGTCATTCGTATTTCAAGAACGTTTAACATCCGAGCATTATGTACATTCTTTATAAAATGAGTTGCCAGGATTAATGGAAGATGTTCCACTTCAGAATAGAGTTGACAAGCGATTTCAGCATGACGGCGCTCCGCCTCATTTTGGTGTAAATGTTGGTAACCGGTGGATTGTAAGAGAAGGTCCAGTTCCCTAGTCTTCGAGGTTACATAACCTAACGCATCTTGACTATTATCTATGGGGACACAATGAAATATCTAGTGTATTCAAATAAACCACAAACCAGAGATAAGCTAATTCAAAATATAATGGCTGCAGCTGCATCCATACGAGGCGACCCAGATACTCTCCAGAGAGCTACGTTTTCAATTACAAGAAGAACAAGAAGGTGTTGTGAGGCAGCGGGGGAACATTTTGAGCCAAAGCTTTAATTAAATTTGTGTTAGCAATAAAAGAGGCTTAATTAATAAAACTTTACATTACTTCATTCAACATGCTATTTACTTTATTCTATACGCTGTCAAATTTAGTATTGCCCACAACTCCTTAACTATTGAGTTTTCGACAAAAGTGTGTAAAGCATTTTCGAATTAAAACTGTCCAAGGAATATGCTATTAAGCTATGGCACCGAGTCACGAGGCACCTGGTATTTATAAGTTTAACACATAATATATAGGTATAGAATAAATAAGTAAGTAAATTTGTAGGCAAAATAGAAGTAACCTAATTTCAATAGCTTAGATAATGTGCAACCGGCATCAACACCTCCATGTAGATCAAAAAGGGCAGCTACATTCAACATACTTTCTACCCAATTTCACACGTTAAATGGCAATAGTTTGATGTTGTATAACTAGCCTAATTAATTTGATGAGCAGCTTTAAATCTCGTCAAAAACCAACTCTGGAAATTTTTATTTTCGAGCTAAGCTCGTTGAAAAAGGATTATGAAATCCGCTATGCAGTAAACGATGTCTTAAATCATATATCCACCAATTAATTTAGTATGTTTAATGAAGTAAACGAAGATTATTCTAAAAGTTTAATTAAGAAAACTTGTTTTATGGATTTTTACAAATATAAAATGTCAAAATTGACACAAACTGGTCTTTACATATACAGCTAGATAGCACAAATGTAGTCAACTCGAACCCAGGATTTAATTAATCGTCAATTTTCAATGAAGAAATAATTAAGTTAACGTATTCAGGAGGAAATAGAAATATTTTAAGGACATGTCCTGGAGGCCAAAATAAGCAAAATAAGTTCATATATTAGAGTCCGATTTTTGTGTTTTTCAGAGATACTTTGATTAGTTGTAATTTAAAAACAAGAAATATTTATTACATAACTAAAAACAGAAATCAAATAATATAAACAAATAGCATTTATGCATAACAAATTTTCGAAAACACCACCTTCCACTTCGATACACGTATTTGCGTGTTTATAAATTGATCCGAGTTTTAGCGAACGATGATTCGCTCTAATGAACGCTTCAGCATTAAAAACGCGATCTAGTAACGAATCCCTTGTGTCTAATTTCATAGCATAAAACAACGACTTCTTCCATCCCTAAAGACAAAAATCTAGAGTGAGATGTGGTGATCTCGGTGGCCAAAGGTGCAGGTCGCCTCTGCCAATCCAGCGATCGCCGAAATGGGTACACAGAAAATGTTTAACATTACTTGAAGAATGAGAAGGCGCTCCATCATGTTGGAAGACAATACGTGGTCGAATATTCAAAGGAACTTCGTCCAATATTTCCTCTAAATGATCTTTTAAAAATGTAAATAACTATCCCCAGTAAGGCGCCTATCCAATACGAAAGGACCGAACAACTGATCATTTAGAATGCTGCACCGTGCATTAAAAATTGTGTTCTTTCGTAACATGGGATTTTCCTCCGACCATTGATGATTATTGTGGCAATTGTTAATTCCATCTCGAATAAACTAAGTCCGTAAATAACATGCATACAAACAATCTTCTGTTTTCACGAATTTATTGACAAAATTGTAATCTTAAAGAATAATCGCTTTCTTGGAGATTTTGTACTTGTTGCACATGAAAAGCCTGCGAATCTTGTTGTTTTAGTGTTCTCCAAACCATTGTTTGTGGAATTTGAAATTGGATGTGCCTTGTACTTTTCTCTCGACTATTGTCTACAACATCTCCTTCAAGTTCCACATTGGGCCCGTGCTGTCTTTCAGAAACTGTACTTGCACGTGGAAACATCCCAGTTTCGTCAGCATGTCTAAAAACAGTTTGAAACGGTTGTCTGTTAGGAACTCTTCGATGTGAAAAACGACGTCAATACTCTTCTACTGCACGAACGGTACTACAATTGCAGAAACCGTAACAAACATCATATCAGCATATTCTTTATGACTAAATTTATGAAGCATTTTGACACTCTTATAAAATTAGCACGCTTGCCTACTATGTGTTTCAAATTGTCATTTGGGACAAGGTTATCAAAGTTAACTTGATTAACTTTTTATTTTTCTTTTTTTGTAGTTTTGTAATAAACATTTCTTCAGTTTTTAGATTACAATTAATTAAAGTATCTCTGAAACAAAACACAAATCGGACTAGAACATATGAGCTTATCCTTAAAATACTTCCATTTCCTCCTGAATCACCGGTACAAAAATGAGTTAAATAATTATATGGTTCAGCAAAGTAGACAATTATAAATTAAGTAGGAAATATCTAATACAGCTAACGAAATATGAACGGAAGTGTAACATATGGTTTCGGCAATGGTAACATTTTTATGTGTATTTACACAAACTTTACAATGAAATGATGAATGCAGAGTAAAATACGATAAACTAAGTTACCCACGTCACAAGTATATTTTTGTTTTCTTCAATCGGAAAAATTGTATCGGAAAATTCTCTTTTCGTCTGGTATTGTTAGTATGTACCCAATTAAAATTTTGTCGAACCTGGGGAAATTTCACTTCCAATAGGGATTGTCGCAATGATACGGGACTTATGGCCTAATGTCATCCTCCGAGAAGACGGCTCGTTTTAGCATTTCACCCGCAGCTGAAAGCATAATCGTCCGTGCTGAAAATAAAATCCACGTCCTTTGGATAGGATAAAGTGGAAAAGCACTAATCACTAGACCACCCGAGAAGTTTAGTCTTACGCAAACTGTAATTTATTCCAATTTAAGTGGCAGCAATCATGACCAAAGTGAAAGTAATGTTCAGGATTTGCGTTAAGTAAAAGGGGAAGTGTATTAACGAATATTGCAAAATTAAAAAAAGAACTCAAAGGTGTGATCTATTATAATAAACAAACTTACTATACTCATAAAGCACGATTTCTAGTTGAATTGTATTTTAAAACAAAATAGTCATGAATAATGTAGAATCTGGGAATAAAATTGGTAAACAAAGCATTTATTCTTTTACTTCCGAATTTCAATAAACTTGGGTTTTTGTAAATATCTCGTTTCTTGTAAAGAACTTACTCGGGTAGTAATAGTATATTAAAACACAAGTTACAGAACGCCTTCATTCCAGCACGAGTCGAAAATTCGTAGCGTAGCGGCGAGTGTAGGAATCGAAGAGTGATGGAAAGGCCTTTTGCAACATGTGTTTTATACTGTTTTCTATATTTGCACTCTATTTTTATACATTTAATACATAGTTTTCCATTAAATAATGTTGAAATTTCACAAGAATTCATCTCGGGGAATTTTTTGGTATTTTTTTGAGGTTGGCATTTCTGACATTTAACAAATGGCGTTGTTATAGCATTTAAAAACACTGTTAGAATGAACTCATCCTAACACTGTTTTCAGTGCTGGAATGGGATATTCTATTGTCGAAATACAGAAAATATACCTGTTCGTCTCTTTATGTACTACCATTGGGTTATGAAATGTCATTACTCAATGGTACTACCTTGTTTTCGTAGATACTGCTCATAGCCACGGTTTAAACTATTTACAATACATTTATTACGGAATTAACTTTTGTTATAATCTTTGGAATTTTGTGTAGTACAATGGATCTATAGGTTATAACAAAATTTTGTGGTTGTTGTATTCGTAACTTAGACGTAGTACATAAATTATCATGAAAATTATTACAGAGCAATTATGGTACTTAAAAATTACTTCTGTATAATTTAAAAATGCAGATGAACAAATCCAGTAGAGATAGATGGATAGAACTTGTACCGTTTCCATACGGCTGCTCCAGGTGCTACAGTGGAGGATAATTCAGGGTATTTTCGGTGGTGGAAGATGTTCCATACACCAATATGAAAAAACATATTAAAAATAGTACATCGAAAACAAGTTTCATAAGACCAGTCTTGAACCACGAATTCAAGTTTAAAGAATGAGTGTTGTGTAAAGGGTTTTTCGGTGGTGGCAGGAGAATTCTGCCCTCAACCAGTACAAATATCAAAACTCGTTTGGAAATTTTAATTTATTTAGTTTAATTATAATTTACAGTATTTATTATTTTTTTCGGGGTCAACTCCTGGGCGGTATGGGGATGACGGTTTCTTCGGTACAGGGGTTGAAGTGGGTTAAACGGATTAGGGAGCCGCCCAAAGATAAGCTAATGTCCAAGCGGTCTTTGGGCCCAATCCAACTTGTACGGTTTCCAAATGGCTGCTTCATGTGCTACAGTGGAGGATAGATCTGGGTGTTTTCGGCGGTAAAAATTATCTCAAAAAACAAATTTAATTCGTACGGGCGGCGGATAGGTCCCCTTCACAAACAAAACACCTTCATCAATGATTTATGAATGAATGAATGGTTAATAGACACGAGCTCTTTAAATATGGTTGACTACAGCGGTTTAAAATTTAAATAAACGGTTATCAGTAGCAAATTGTTCTACAAGTATCTTAATTATATTTATCGGGTTACAAATTCTACTTTTGAATGCTTTGGTGTACTTATCTCTAACTAATGTTAATATAAAAGGTTTTGAGTGTAATTTTCCATTCAACATTTGTATTCTAATACAAAATAAATTATTATTCGACAAACTTTAACTCTTTAAGTTTACTTATCATGAGAAATTTTATCCTAAATACGCAAGTTTTAGCATTATTTTTCTTTCTCATTTATTACGCTTTACGGTGTAATTATTTATAATATTTATTTCAATTACCCTATCAATATTTGACAGTTAACACTAATTAATTTTGGGACCTGATTTCGGTTTCTGTTAGTGGAGAAAAGAGAAAAAAAAATATCTTCACAGTTTTCCGGTCTTATAAAACACGTCTTTTATGTTAATTTTTGTAATTTGCCCTTTTTATGCCGTTTTTAAACAAACCTTTTTATATTAGTTGATTTAGGGATTTTTGTGGCAGTTCGTATGTCTTAATTTTAAAAATGACGATTTGATCGTCGCTTTTTGTTTTATCCAAATTCTATCGCAAAATATGAAAATGGAAGATAATCAAGATAATCTTGCATCTACGCCCCCTGAAATACGTGAAATTGACAAAAATACGGCCGCGAATTTGCGCCCATCAAAATTTTCCACTGAACGTATCCTGTTTTGACACATTTTTGTATGAGTGACATGTATGACATAATTCCGGATCAAGCTTTGCCAAACTAAACATTTTCGTAAAATGTTCCGTGAATTAATGATTACAATGACATCGGAGATGATGACGCCGCGTTTCTTAATATGTCTATTAAAGTATCAAAATGGAGGCAAATTACAAAACGATTAATAAGAACTTTGTAATTGTAAATTGATATATTTCTGTAATCAAGATTTTTTTATATATTTTTATCAGTAGTAAATTTCTTGTGATAAAATTCGCATTTTTGTAAACATTTTATAAACGGTGTAAATTTTATACTCAACAGAGGCTCTAACCTACTCGAGAGTTAACAACACCATTAGTAGAACACCGGCACTTGTCGCCGCCATTTTGTTTTTGTGACGTCATAGGCCTAGCCCACTTTCACCCGCCCATTTTCCACCTCTTTTTTGGACGATCTTTTCGGGGGCCATTTTCAACCTCTTGATGGAATTTTCACTCCTAATTAGGGCCCTTTTGGTTGTATTAAGAACCTTTTTAGCAGTTTAGCCTTTGGAGGGTAGGCAAATCAGTGCGCATACAGTGTTCTGATTGGTGATCCTAAGGACAGCACACCCCCATTTTATCTGATTGGTCGTGCATGCGTCCGCCCCTCTGGTTTCTGATTGGTACTTAGTCCCCACCCAGCCTCTGAGATCTGATTGGAAGCGTAAGGCTCTGCATTCTGATTGGTTACAATGGGAAAATTAAAATTTTCTAATAAGGGGCCCTAATGCAAACTTGTGTAAGAACTTGTGTTAGGGTCTGCGCCCTCTTGTCGTGGCCCCCTTGGCTGGAAATAGTATCCCAATAAGGGGGTCCTAATACTAACTTGTAAGACGGATAATGGGGCTTGTTCTCTGGCATTCACCCCCTTTGCCGTGGCTCCCATGGCATGAAATAGAATTCTAATAAAGGGGCCTAATGCTAACTTGTAAGATAGGTATAAGCAATTGTGTTAGGGTCTGCGCCCTCCTATCGTTGCCTCCTTGACTGGAAAAAGTATTCTAATAAGGGGGCCCTAATGCTGACTTGTAAGAAAGGTATATGTACTTGCTCTAGGGTCTGAAAAACCTTGTCGTGGGCCCCTTTGGTGCGAAATTTTTGAATTTGTGGAACCATGTACACAACTACATGGCGCCACATTCAAAAATTTGTCACTAGTGAGTGTTCTTCTGTAATAGAGGTGGCTCCACCTGGCAGTATATTTTTTAGCGAAATTTATGAATTTGCGACTCCATCTAGTGGTGTATGGACTAATGAATGCTTTCTGTAATAGAGGTTGATCGTGTTCGTCTCTCTCTCGTCTCCTTCCCCCCCTTATCTCTCTCTCTCTCTTTCTCTCTCTCTCTCTCTCTCCTCTCTCGTCTCAAATCTCGGTTTTGATGTTAAAAGACAAGCACAATAAAAAGTAGAATATACCGGTGCCCACAGATTTTTCATTTGGTATTTAAACGACGATAGTTACAGAGGGACCTTTAATATCGTTTAGCGTTTCGAGATGGAGGGTCAATTTAAGCATCTCTTTTCGAAAATAGTTGCGGAGCTATCGGGTTGTGGGAAATCGTACTTTATCATTGATTTTCTAAAAATATCAAAACTGTCTGCTATACAGCTTTTGAAAAAATTATCTGGTTTTACAGCGAGTGGCAACCATTATTCAAAAATCTTTCGGCGGGATTTCAGAAAGGATTACCTGATATGGAGCAGTTTGATGGTGAAAAACAGGTCTTAATAATAATTGACGATCTAATGCGCGAAACTAACGATTCGGTGGTTGATATTTTTACAAAGGGTTGTCACCATAGAAATCTAAGTGTGTTTTTCTTAACGCAAAACATATTTCACCAAGGACGTGGACAGCGAGATATCTCTCTCAACGCTCATTACAATATCTTGTTTAAGAACACACGTGACAGGGCACAGATATAGCATTTAGCAAGACAGATTTCATCTGACAACCCGTAATTTTTAGAGGCTGCGTACCAGGATGCTACTTCAAACCAGCACGAATATTATTGTTCGATTTAAAACAGAATACATTGGATGTGCTACGCTATGGAACAAACATGTTTGATTCTCAAGATATTTGCCAGGTATATATATATATATATATATATATATATATATATATATATATATATATATATATATATATATATATATATATATATATATATATATATATATATATATATATATATATATATATATATATATATATATATATATATATATATATATATATATATATATATATGCGAAATACCAAGCTAAATATAAAGTCGGTGAACATGTCAGAATCCTCAGAACTAAGTACACCTTTGAGAAGGGAAATGAAACGAATTGGAGTAAGGAAGTTTTTGCTATTACTGCAGTGATAAAAAGAAGACCACCAGTTCACTGCAAGCGATCTTAATGACGATCCTGTTGTGGGTACCTTTTCCCGAAAATATGACGTAAAGTTTTATTACATAACTGCCTAAACGAATTAGATTAACAGTCTCATGTGTTGTAGGCAGTTTGGAAATTCAGTACCCTTGTTTTTTTGCCTCTGCAAGTGCGACAGCCAATTTAATTCATTATAGAATTGATCCACCTGCAGGGGTAGAGGATGTGTTAGAAGCTATATTAAAAAAGGCTGCATCACATTTTCAACACGACAGCGAGAAAATCACTTATATTGAGGACGGATAGTATATATTACGTTTCGCCTCGGGAAATTATGCCAGCATAGATGAAATTTCCAACGAGCTAAATAAGCACGAGCTAATAAGTAAATTGTTAACAATCGAATACTATAATCTAACTAAGCAAGTCACTATGAAATTAAAAACCTACCTCTCGCTATTAGGCTTCTCATAACGTCTAGCCTTACAGTTGGCTTATCGTTCGTATCAAAACATAGTTATGGAACCAATACCACTGTACCTCCCTAGTGTATGGATAGAATTACCAACGCAGACGTTTGTTTATTGCTGCATCGTTGAACCGCAAATTGTGGGCGATGTTTTATCTCCGCGTATGCGCATAATAAACATTCTTTCAGAAAACTACGCTTACGCGGGTCATAAAGATGTGGTTTTCTCGACTGCACAGTACATTCCAGTGATCACACGGGGATTTGAAAACATCGAGATTAATATAAAAACAGGTACGGGTGCAGCAATTTCATTCCAGTTTGGGACGTCGTATCTGAAACTACACTTTAAGACAGTGCAATAATGGTTTGTCCTTATCAACAATATTATGTGATTCAGGCTGGTAACGGTATCAGCTCCATCTACAGAGGCGCACCACATCAGCGTGGTCACGGAATAGGAAGCTGGCTAGGTGGTATATTTAGAAGAATAATACCGTTATTTAAGTCTGGTGCAAAGGCTATTGGAAAAGAAGCTCTCAGAACGGGTGCCAATATTCTTGGTGACGTCATGTAGGATCGACCTGTTAAGGAATCATTTCATGCAAGATTTCACGAGGTAGATGGAAATCTTAAAATCGATGAGAAAATCGAAAATTCGGGGTATAAAGGTACGTCTGGCCGATAATAACCAGTCTGTATCGAGAGCTGTTGCTAAGAAGAAGGAACCTACTTACAACGATATACAGTAAACTCCCGATTATCCAAGGAGTTGACCGGCGCGGGTACCACGGATAAGCGAATTTTGCGGATAATCCGAAAAATCGCCTATAGTAGACGCAAAATAGCCAATAGTGGTTAAAAATGGCTGAAGGTACTAAAAAACAACAAAAAGGTGTTTTAAATCAGTTTATATTACAATAAAAGAACGTACAGTAATTACAATTACAAATAATGTACGCTTAATGTGTGATTTGACATAAAAAACTACGTTATGTACAGTGCTTACAGGACTTTTTGATTCTGATCACTTTAACGTGACAGTATATATTTAGAAAACGTATTACATCGCTTTAATACTGTATTTTCAATCTATTTTAAAGTTTTGAAACTTATTTTAATGTAGTTTTCCGTTTTTTAAATGTAAATTTTTTTACCGTGGACGCCGCGGATAATCCGGAAAGCGGATAAATCACCCACGGATAATCCAGAGTTTACTGTATTTTCAAGATAATAATGGCTTTTCTACATGCCCAATCATGTGAATGTGTCAAGTCCGTTTTGGATTTGTTTGCTTTACCTTCACGCAGAAAAGTATCGAGAGTGGCGAATGGATATTTTACAAACCCTTATCAGCTCTTAGTGATGACGCGCCAATAGAGTTTTTAGTGCCGGAAACGGAATCAATTACATAGATTTAAACTAGACCATGTTGTACATCACAGCTAAAGTTCTAAAGCAAGACGATACACCACTTACTGGCGTTGATGTAGCACCGGTAAACAATTGGTTGAATTCTCTTTTCTGACAAGTAAAGGTTTACTTAAATCAGAAGTTCGTGTCACAACCAAACAACACGTACGCCTACCGCTCATATATCGATGCGTTGCTAAATTACGGAAAGAAGTTCACATCTAGGTTGTGCCTTATGGCACAGTGATACAGCCGGACAGCGAATACACTGGGTCCCGCAAATAACGGTATCTCGAAATGTCAAGTACTTGTAGTGACCTGCAAACAGATTGAGATGATTAGTCACGTGCATTCGGATTTGTTTAATAAAAAAAGGTTTCTCGTAAGCGGTGTTGTACTATGCTAAATTTGTACTATCAAGAGATACCTTTGGTCTAATGACTGCTGCGCACCGTTCAATTTACAAGATGCGAATTATGGGCGCTAGTTTACTGGTTAGGCGTACGCGGACCAACCCCACCATTCTAATTGCACACACTAAAGCCTTAAAAACAAAAGCTGCAAAATATCCTGTTACAAGGACCGACTTTAACTGTACCTACAGGAATACAACGAGAATCATTGTGCAATATCTTCCTGGGGCAGTTACCTAAACGATGCATCGTAGGTTTTGTCGCTTCTCAAATGAATTCATTTTTCATCACAGCAATATTAACTACACGTCGTTGTGTATTGGCGGCCAACCAAATCCATCGAAGGCCTTACAACCAGACTTTACAGCTAATGGTTTATATGTAAGGGCATATCGCACCTTATTATCCGGTACGGGTATTATTTTTTTGACTGAGGGCAACGATATATCGAGAAGCGATTACCGCAACGGCTACTGTTTAATGGCCTTCTACGCTACCTCTGACTTGTCTCCAAACGCCAGCACACGCTGGAATTTTGTTAGAAACGGTTCCCTTCGTCTAGAAGTCGGATTTGATGAAGCGCTCGTAGAAACCGTTAACTGTTTGGTGTACGCCGAATTCGATAACGTAATCGAGATCGACAAACATCGGGATGTGATCGTGGATTTCATCTGTTAAGAGGGACAACTCTAGACTACACGCTTCAGTGTACAACATCAGCTGAAAGAAGATGGACGCATACTTGGACATGCAAGAGTTTAGAGGTGTTAATAACGAAATCATACCGAAAGAAATTGCCATGATTACAGATCATGGTTAGCTACTGCTGATACTGATAAAGCCACCTCGAGATTATGTTATATCAAAATCCATATCAAGAGAGATAAGGTATTTAGAGGATAAATATCACGGCTTGAAATGGCGGTCAGGATATGTGCCCTACAACGATTTCCAAAAGGAGCTGATAAGAACGCTGCTGCCGTTTAACAAAATTCACGTTAAAGTGTTCGATGGATTTGGAGAACCACTGGCAAGAAGTGTGCCGTCATGTTAAAGAAATTGAAGAGGAATACATTAATAAAGAGCATATTATGGATGTCGTTAGTAGTAATGGGACACTAGACGCCATCTTGGATTTTGACGTCACAAGACCGCCCACGTGGGGACCGGATTTTCCACCCTTATTTTACACGCTTACGTGTAGGACGTGTTTTTCACCCTATTTTTGCACAACCACTTGTGAGACCGCATTTTCAACCCTTATTTTTATATACCTTCGTGTGAGACCGTATCCTTTCTTTTCGAAGGCCCTTTTCAACTCTAATTATTTTTACTCGCTTACGTGTAGGACGTGTATTTTCACCCTATTTTTTACACACTCACGTGTGAGACCGTATCCTTTCTTTTCGAGGTCAACCCTAATTATTTTTACTCGCTTACGTGAAGGACCGTATTACCCTTATTTTTATTATTTCTTTTGGGGGGTTAAACCTTATGGCTGTATTAAGGACCTTTTGACAGCTAGGACTTTTTGTGGTTGCTAACGTGAGGACTGGGGTGGGGGGGCTGGTCTTGGCTTGGGGCTGTATTTAGGGGTGGGGCTGTAGAGCTAGGGTTGGAGCTTAGGGCAGGTCTAGGGGTAAGCCTTAGGGTTAGACCTGGGGCTGGACTTGGACTTGGTGTTGGTCTTAGGGTTGTTTTCTGGTAATTATCTTTAGCCTTAATTAAGGTCCTTTTGGTTGTAACCCTGGAGGTTAGGCAATTGTGCATGCTCTTTTAAATCCAATCTTGTAAGACATGTGTAGCTCTTTTCTCTCTCTCTCTCTCTCCTCCCTCCTCCTCTCTCTCTCTCTCTCTCTCTCTCTCTCTCTCTCTGGCCTCTCTCGTTTCTCTTTCACCCTTATTATTAGCTAGCATGCATCTAAGCACAAAACACCCATCGTACCCTTCATGTTATGTGCGATGCATGTAACTTTAAATTTTCTTGCTCGCTCGGCAACATATGACAGAAATGATTGAACAGGATCGTCCCTGAAAATGTGCACTGTTTTACTACATACTGAGCACTGCTCATCTAAATTGTCAGCATGTTTGATACAGACAGAGCAAACATTCGCGGCCACGCATAGATTGGGCTCATGCAGAAACCTATCATTCGTTCCTCACACCTTCTCTTGCATACACTCCAAATCGTAAAAGATAAACATAGATGGTTTACCATTAGTACTGTCACGTCGAACTTTGTTAACGGCCATGTAGCAAAGATGACCGATAGGTTTTGGCTCAAACAAGTGGGGCAGTAGCTGTATCCGCATCTATGTTTACCCTTTACTTCATGGGTTTTAAGACAGTTTAAGCATCTACGCAATTTTTCGCATACCTTAGTGTCCTTGTGGTTTTAAGACATTCAATCCGTAAAAAACCTCCTGCAATCATTGCAAGCAATTTTAGGATTTTCAATAGAACAAGGTGGTTTCTGATGACACGCGGGACACTGGTACATACATTTTACATGTCGTTTCTTGTCATTACAACGTTTTTTACATTGCTCGCAGTAATAACCGCATGTAAATGCTGACGTGAGACTAATAATAACGTTATAATGCTCATCCTCTAATATTAAATTTAAAACTACCCTACCCGGTTCCCTAGGACCCTCAAAATAAACCGAATCACCTATACGCGAATTATAAACTACAATGGTATATGAATCTAAATGGTTTTGAAATGCCTGAATATGCTCGTAACTACCACCCTGGCCAAGATCTACACCACTGTCTTGACAAAGCTGCGTAGCTCGTTCTTGAAGTAAGGATAACCCAATACCATACTACTACGCAATGTATCGTTACTTTTAAATGCAATAGCTATGACTAGAGCCCGAGCTAAACAATTATTTTCGTTAATTGTTGATGGTACAACAATAATACCGCGTTTTTAGATTTACAGAAGTCTCCAAATTTTAACCCCGTTAGGTTTTGCGTCCATAGCCTACAGGCACAACCACTCTATCAATGTTTAAAACTAATAAGTCGCTAGAGAAAAACTGGCGTTGCTCTGCATTACCTTCTCAAGCAGCGACATTATCACTTTCACCGACAGCTGGTCCACTCTTCTAAACGACAAGCCAATTGGTTTATCGGGGAAATTTGGATTTCTTAGCGTGATTCCAACACGATCTGAAGGAGCTGCATCCTTTACAATATATGAATACAATTCATCAAATGCACTCTATAAAAAATGTGTATTAGATAAATTTTTAGTAAAATGGTATATTTTACCTGTAGCCACGTTAGGGGATTATCCTTGCACGTCTCGTCATTGAAGTTAAACCGTAGCGTTTTACACGTGGTATTGAATTTTTTAATAAATTTACTATTTGATTCACCAATTATATTAATATGATTGAACACTGAGGATGGTCCGGCCTGTTGCTGCAAGCCTGAACCCGATTGGCTTTGCTGTAATGTACTCGTTCAGTAAGTGATACAATAGAAAATGAGAAAAGACATACCGTTATCAAATCCTCCGCATCTGCAGTTTCCATCATCTCATCATTGTCAAACACATCATCCATATTTACTTGAGCAGGTCTTAAAGAAATGTAATTAAAAATCTTAAAATAAAAAACAAAATATGTACTTACACTCCACCAACTCGTTGTGCAGCCTCCACAAAATCATTATAAACATCTTTCACACATCTTAAAAGTGATAATATTGTATGCGTTTTTCAAACCCTCGTCGGTTAACACACCAGCACTGAATAATCTCAAAATTTGGTTAACTGAGAAAGAATCCATAGCTATGCTTTTCAAAACAAGAACTAAATTAACTAAACCCTGGCGTACGCTTTTATACTATTCTTCCAGGTCCTGAGGCTAACTTCAAGGCTATCTTAAAACCTATGACTAACTAACTTCAAGGCCAACTTGTTTCTCATAGTTAACAATTTTCTCAAGGCTAACTTCAAGGCCAACTTGTTTTCTCAAGGCTAACAATTTTCTCAAGGTAAAATAAGTATGATATTTTATCTTCGAATGACCTGAAGGTGAAGTCAGGTAATAACATAATTGTGCATACGAAGCAAAAATTGGCATTAAAAGAAATGTAATAATTTTAATAACGTTTTTATTTTAGCTAAGCGTTTGTTATTATTCATTACGGTATAAAAACACTTATTGTTAAACTAGATCAGTCGTTTAACTTCATTGGAAAAATAATTTTAATTAAAATGTAAAAGTACACTTAAAATCTAAGACCTTTTATTTTTTCATCATTTTTATTACAGAGCAGTATTCGGTAGTAATCTTTAAATACACTTTTTATTCTTATATTTCAGATTTATATGGACATAATTAAAAGCCTATTTTATCTGGACTGATCCTCATGATTCTACAATTGAGTTTTTAAAATTGAAATACATCAATGGTATAATATGTTGTTATTGAGATAAGGAAAAAAATTGATCTAACACTAAAGTTCCACCCTATGAATTTTTATTGCTAATTTATGCAACTCTTTTGTAATAATAAGTTGTATTGTAAAGAAAAAACAGTTTTATATGTCAGAGAGTCGTTTTTAAACTTCATTCAAATAAATAATTGTTAATAACACGTATATCTAGGATGAGGTCGTAATTACTCAGGCATTATACAATATAAATGATATTGAAAAGCCATCTTTTCAAGTAATTTATAAGCTGTTTAACTGCAGAATTATCACACTGTCTCACTCACAACGTAGTTTAATAAATTATTATTAAAACCGTTTTGTATTTTCATTATAGGTTATAAGTAAGACATGTTGGTATAACTTACAATTAAAATCAAAATAAGTGTTCTATAACATAGGATAAATAAAATAAATCATTTTTAGTGGTTTTAGTTGTTTTTAAAGAAAGCATGTTACTCATTGTTGATAATCAGTTTGTAAATTATTGAAAATAACAGGATTATGTAATTACGCAAACGGTAATTAATATAACATATAAAACACGTTTATTTAACTCTATGTATAAGTAATTATAAACTTTTTCCAGGCCTAATGAGGTTTTTATAAAACATCTATCAAAACAATTTTGTTTGTTTTAAAAATACTGTTCATTTCGTTTTGTTATTAATCAAGCTGCATTTTAAAATTACTATATGTTATATTAACGATGGAACTAGTTATATAACTGTTGGGATTACATTCACATTTTAACAGTTTTGTAAGATTGTATTGCGCATGAGCACTACGTGTAATTATGCGCAAGCATATGTTCTGTAGGGAGTAAGTAATGAAAGGTTGTGAGAGACACACGCCGTGGTTATTCTATATACAATAAAGCCGTTAGTAAATTAAAAGTGTTATTTTTCCCGATCCATACCTCAACAATAACACATGGAAAGTGGTTTTTACTTTTAGTAATTCCCTAAATTACTTCTAATGAGAAAAATACATTCTTTCAAATAAATATGTAAAACTTCCTGTCTATGCCTGTTTGTGTAAAGACTCTGAGGTAATTAGATCTAGCTATAAAAACGAATGAAATATGTACTACCTTCACTTGATTTCCTACTTCTTCAATAAGCACTGGTGAATTATTTTGCTTTAACCTTTACTTTATTTATTTTATTCCATCATGCAGTTTAATGCTGTGTTATTACTACAGATATGAATTAAGTTAACCTAAAAGCATTGACATGTTTTAAGCCCTTTAAAAAAATATTAAGTACTATTGAAGTTGGTGTTGAATACAAAATACTCAATCTTAGACACGTACCAACAAATATGGAGAAAAGGTTACTGTTGAACTGGTAGAGTTTAAATGTATGCTACTTAACCGTTTCTACAAGTATTTCAAGGCGGAGGATCAACGCATATACCAATTTAATGAGTAGCTCAAGATTAAAAGGCGTTTCATTCAGTTGTTTGCATTAGGGTGTCATTATAGGGGCAATGTTCTTATATCTGTCTTATAAAATTAGGTTAGGGCGCACATACAATTACAGGAAGGGTAAAGGACCAAGAACAAATCGAAAATGTTCTATACACATACAAGATAGCATTTAAAAGAACATACACAATTACCTAATCCCCAGGGGCTGTACTGATCTTAATACAACCAAAAGGACCTTAATTAGGGACCGCCAAAATAGCTCTAACCAAAACCAAGACGAATCCCAAATCCAGTCCAACCCCTAGTCCGAGCTCAATTCCTAAATACACCCCAACCAAAAGGACCTTAATTAAGGCTGAAGATAATTACCAGAAAACAACCCTAGCTCTAGATACAGTCCTAGACCAGCCCTAAATACAGCCCCAAGCCAAGACCAGCCCCACCCCAGTCCTCACGTTAGCAACCACAAAAAGTCCTAGCTGTCAAAAGGTCCTTAATACAGCCATAAGGTTTAACCCCAAAAGAAATAATAATAAAATAAGGGTAATACGATCCTTCACGTAAGCGAGTAACAAATAATTAGGGTTGGCCTCGAAAAGAAAGGATACGGTCTCACACGTGGGTGTGTAAAAATAGGGGTGAAAATACACGTCCTACACGTAAGCGAGTAAAAATAATTAGGGTTGAAAAGGGCCTTCGAAAAGAAAGGATACGGTCTCACACGAGGGTATATAAAATAAGGGTTGAAAATGCGGTCTCACACGTGGATGTGCAAAATTAGGGTGAAAAACACGTCCTACACGTAAGCGTGTAAAAATAAGGGTGGAAAATCCGGTCCCCCACGTGGGCGGTCTTGTGACGTCAAAATCCAAGATGGCGTCTAGTGTCCCATTACTACTGTCGTTTGTGAGGAATAGATTATACGTAGGAGTGGAGACTCACCGGATGAATCTGATTTTATATCAGATTATGATAACGAAGAAATAAGTGTGAGTAATTGTGTAATATTTTATTGTATTTATATTGTTAATTTCACACTGCACATGTGTCGTTCATGTTCTTAGATATGTTTCTAAGGCACTTTAACTTTTTAAACACTTAGTCTACGATCTACCAACATAACGTCTTCGTACCATAATCCTTTTATAGTTCGCAGAGTTTTTATGCATTGTACCAATTACTATATATGTTCTACACATTAGGATTATTGTACTTCATGTAATCAATATCTGTTATGTGTTTAATTGCTTAATTATATTGATTTATATGTGAAATTTCTTCTTTATCTTTAACACACTAATATGTATCGTGTTGACCTTTTTCACATGCTACTGTCATAACTCAATGCTTTTATGAATACATCATTGTACAAACCCCATAAAACCTGTTTTGTTGTATAAAAACCATTTGTTTATATTCGTACACTATATTTTCCACATAACAAATTATATAACTTCTTCAACTTTATTTGAACTTGCATACTATCTATTATTCGAATTCGATAAAACTCTACCCCTCTATTACACTTATTTATAACCATCGTAGTATAAAACTGTTTAGACACGAATTATTTACCCTTAGAACTGTGGTTAATAATTAAAATGCGAATTACAACATTTCCGAGTAAATTTATGAATAAGTAACATAACTTTATATTTCACTTTTCACAATTAAATAAATGTTTTTTTTGTTTAAATTGTCCTAATTATAAAATATAAACATCATAATTAAGAGATTATTAACTAAAAATGTACAAAACGTAACTTTTACTTTTCTTGAAAAAACTAATATTTTCCGGTTGAATAGTACACGGTCACGTGATTTTTTCGCGCAGCTTGGTGTCTTTGTATTTGGTGTTTAGTTTACAAAACACGATGCAATTACAGTCCGCGCGGCCAAAGAATGCCTGAACGTTGGATGCGCATTCGTCCAACTTCAAGTCTCTTAAGCGCGGCATGTCAGTGGCGTCGCCACTAAAAGCGTGTTCCGTTTATTATCATGTATTACGCTAATTAATTATTTATTTCTGTTATTAATTTACTACATACGTACTTGTGAATTTAACTTTATTACAATTATTGCAACAAAACGACAGTAAACCATTTTGTGTCCTATGTGAATTTTAAAGCTCATAATACTCAAATTTGTTAGACAAATATGTATAAACAACAAATACTTTCACAATACATAGTAAAATAAATAAGTAGTTTTGCGGCGCATGTAATGCTAATAGCATTTGCTTAAATTCTCATTAAAGAAATCCTAATAGTTGACATTCCTTAGTATCATTAACAACAGATTAGCAAATATTTCAAATGTTTTTATTAGTTAGTTCGTTTTCAACTGTGATTTAAAAGCAAGTGTAGAAATATGAGTTCTACATTGGGAAAAAGTGGCCAAGTAATAAGTGGTCAAACGCGTGAGGTGATATATAATGTGTACAGTTATTTGAAAACTTACACCCCACATATACCTTGAAACAATTAAAAGTAACCAGGTCTGAAGCAACAAAAGTGTCTGTTAGATCAGTGGCAAATATTATTAAAGAGGGTGAAGGTCCAACAGAAGAGGGAAAACCAAGGTTTTCAACTCCAGGCAAAAAATATTTTAAAATTTCTTGTGGTTTGGTGACGAATAATGGAAAACGCGACACAGACGCCACTGGTAATGCTTTCTGTCACTATTGCGTTAACGAGTGCGGCCGAATGCACGAACATCCATGCGTGACACGAGGCATTCTTTGGCCGCGCGGACTCTATACGAAACGAAATATGAAGAATAATTTAAGGTTAAATAGCCAAGAAGACGTTATGCGCTTTGAGTTTAGAATCGACATAAGTTTTTAAGTCCTGCATTTAAAATATATAGCAGACATATTATGTAACCCGTCTGTCTTTAAGTGGGAACTTCGCACTAAGATAAAGAGAAACAGATGCATTTCACAGTAATAATTATATCCCCATTCTCGAGTCCGCCATGATTAATTTTGCACTACTACTCCAACTTTTGGCGTTTGTATATGGTAGAACACGTGGTAGAGAGGAACATATAAAAAAATTAGGGTGGATATACCTCTCCATATCGAAATATATTTTTTTCTCATGGTCGCTCCTTGGGAGATAAAATAATTAAATTTGCTACGTTCCTCACTACTTCTTAAACTTTTGGCGATAGTCCAAGGTAGGTCACGTGGTAGAGAGAAACCTTTAAAATAAATAGGTTGGATATACCTCTTCTTGTCGATATATAATTTTTCCTTGTTTCTGATTTATGGAAATTGAGGGAATAATTAATTTTTATTAATCCCTGATCATAGGTATTTTTTACAATCATGTTCACATAACGTAAACAGCCTTCATTTTTGTAGTTTTTGGTTGAATTTAACGTCTATAACTTTAATAAAATATTACGTCAATATTTGTTTGGGCTGCTGTGAAAAAGCGAATCCAAAGCTAAACGAATCCGAATCCCAAGCTAACTTCAAACATGTTATTTCGAACGATTTAAATTTCATGCTGTCTGTTTTTAACCCTTTCAGTCACAGCGTCCCGCATAAGGGACATCAGTTTATATTGGGCTAGATATGGTCGTGGAGTTTTGAAGTCAGCTTGTCCTGTTGGAGGGACACCATATGCATTAAGTAAGAATATTGGCGCCATCAACTTTTAAGCAGGAAAATTTTTACCGATATTACAGTCTACCCGAATTTATCATAGTGTCACTCGTGCATTTGTTTACGTTGTTTTGTGAATGGTAACATTGTTAATTTTATAAACAAAAGTGAACTATAGTGATTAGTGGTAAGTAAAGCAATTATACTTCATACCTAAATATAAAACTTTTCGGTCTATTATCGTATAGAGGAGAAATAAGGGCCCTAATTTAATGTCCCTTGAAAGGGACAAACGTACTGGTAGACCTAAATTCCATGTTTTACGAATAAGTATTGCATCCCTTTTGCAACTTTTTACGTGCATAACGTTGATATATGGCTTACTCTACAGATCATGTCGCGAAGATTTCTAACAGATGAAGTACGGTTTCAAATTTTAGAAAATGATGATGACTCGGACGTTCCTTTCTTATCTGATGATGAAGACGATGGATGTAACGAAGAATCGCTGCAAGCTGCTGAAGATGAGGAAGCCATTTATTTAAATAATATTTCAACCGATGAAGATGTCGAGGAAGCCGAAATTTACAAGAAAATACGTCGAATGATAATAATAAAGCAGATAAGCAATTGAAAGAAGAAATAAAAATTTTCTCAAGACCACGAATTAACCGTGAAAAATAAAGTAAAATGGATGGATGGCATCAGTATGAAACGAAACCAATTGTTTGGCACTACCAAGACCCTTCAAATGTGATAGATTTACCACCACCAATAGAATTTAAAAAAATACGTTCCTGATCAAATTTTTAAATAAATGGCAGAAACGACAAATTTATATGCCACTCAAAAGACAGTGGCTAGATTCGCTCCAACAACGGACCAAGAAATAAAAAATTTTTCGGTGTCCACGTTATAATGGGAAATTTACAATTTCCTCGTGTAAGAATGTACTGGAATTCATCCATTGGAATTTCTTTGGTGAAAGATAACATGGCTTTTAATAGATTCAGCAAATTTGGCCAAATCATTCACTTAGTTGACGTTACTTCACATGAAGACGAAAATAAAGATCGTTTATGGAAGGTACGTAGGTTATATGACTCAATAAGACAACGATGTTTTGAATTACCTTTAGAAACGTACCTTTGTGTTGATGAGCAAATGGCCGCCTGAACATAAAGCAATATGTCAGTAACAAACCCAAGAAATGGGGCGTAAAGATTTTCGTGTTAGCGGGACAAAGTGGTCTCATTTGTGACTTTATAATATATCAGGGATCCACTACGGAAATAAATCCAATATATAGCAATTTTGGTTTAGAAGCTGGAGTAGTCATGCAACTTTCTGACAGAATACGAGAAAGCAATCATGGATTATTTTTTGATAATTATTTTATAGTACCTATCATCTTTTTCAATTTCTGCAATCAAAACTCATATATGCAGTTGTGCCAGCCAGACTGAATCGCTTTTTTCAATCAAAATTACCTACAGATAAGGAAATGAAGAAATCAGGGCGGGTGTCTTCAGCGATCTCTCTCAGCAAAGATGGAATAGTTGTAACTAAATGGTACGATAACAAGGCGGTAACGACAGCCTCCAACTTCGTAGGTATCGATACAACTAATAATTGTAGACGGTGGGATAAGAAAAAAATGTTACGTGATGTCACAAGACCATAAGCAATTAAATAGGTACTACAACAGTAACATGGGCGGAGTAGATAAGTTAGATTTCCTGTTGAGTATCTATCGTTCTTATGTCAGATCCAGGAAATGGACAGTTAGAATGATCACACATGCGATTGACCTAGCATTAGTAAATTCTTGGATTGAATATAAAAACAGGGTTACAACACTTGGGGTTCAAAAGAAAATATATTGGATTTGCTCGCTTTTCGACAAGAAGTGGCTGAACAACTTATTCTATACAAAGTTCCTCCTAAACGAGGCCGACCATCAAGCGATAATCCGCCAACTGTTTCGCCCGAAAAGAAGTTCCACGAGATAAGACCACATACAGTATCTAGGTATGATGGTTACAGTCATTTTCCAGAATATGATAATAAACCAGATAATTCCCGCTGCAAGATGGAGAACTGTAAGCTGAAGACTCACATTTTCTGCTCTAAATATAAGGTGCATTTGTGCGTTATGAAGAACAGAAATTGTTTTCTGGAATTTCACACCAAAAACTAAGACAGTGAACATTCAAATTGTTTACTTTTTTTTTAATTTTATTTTATTTTGAGTTTTATAAAACAATGTTCCATTATTACTTAATAAATTGTTCTTTGGTGTATAAAAGTATTTTACTCCACCTAGTCACCTTGTCCCTCCCAAGGGACATGCTGCAAAAAATAAAGATGAGGGGGTACCAATTTAATGCAACTTTTGAAATGTTACTAAGGTGCCAATTAACCATTGCACACGTTTTTAGAATTTTTTTTCAACAACAAGTATAAGTGTGACTGAAAGGGTTAACAATTTTATCTATGGACTACGAGTGAGAGTGTTTAAATACAACATAATAATTAATACTATTAACAATGAAGTCTTAGTACATATTCTTTACCACATACTTTACATGCTTGAAAATTTCTGTCAATAAATACCAAAACATATTTTTCTATTATACACAAAATACAATTATAATGAAAAAGCGGATATTAGGATAGCACCATGATAACAATTCTTTGTATCATGGATAGCACGTGTATTACAAAACGATGATAAACGAATTATAAGGAAAGGAAAATATAAAACATTACATTTCTCTTGTACAAAGATCTTTGCTCTTGTAGTGGTATATGTAACAAAACGTGTAAGCCGGTACTTTTTAATTAATTTAATGTTAATTTGTCCTTGATCTAAACAACACCTAATTCCTTAGCAATTGTATAGGTACAAACAATTATCGATTGTATAAATACTTACAAAGTTCATAAATTAGTTAAATGTTGTATATTATTATTTTATCAGAAATTGATGTAGGTACCTATGTAATAAGAAATGGGCATATAATAATTTTTTAGATAGTAATTTACTTTTATTTTAATAACTCATTTTTTAGGAATATTACACCTCATTATCCTATAGTTAATACGAAATACATTTTCAATTTTTACATTCCTATAATAGCTATAACGTCGAAATGGCAGAAAAACAGTTTGCAAATGCTGAAATTGAAATTCGAGTAAAGTCTTTGATAGACAAGGCTTTTAAGAATTGCTTCGATAAACATGTAATAATTATATCACCCGAGAGTGGTGATAACTTCATGGGTTTTATGTACAACGTTACAGTTGACGGGTATAAAAAGGAAGAAAACACTAAATTGAAATTAATCATAAAGTTAGCACCTCAACAGGAGTATTTTAGAAAAGTATTTCCTATTAGAGGCATGTATTGCACTGAAGTGTATGTGTATAGTAATATTTTTCCAGTGTTTATTAATATTCAGAATGAAAGAAAATTGTCAAATATATTTCATTCGTTCCCCAAACATTACATTTCATCACTTGATTTTAATGAAGAAACTCTAGTAATGGAGGACATGAAAGAGAAAGGTTTTAACATTGGAAATTACCATGTTCCAGTCGATTATCCGCATGCTTTAGTTGTTTTGAAGACCCTTGCTAAATTTCATGCTTTATCGTATGCAGTAAAAGATCAAAAACCTGAGGTTTTTAAAATTTGGGCAAATGAATGCAAAGATTGTTTCTTTGGTACTCCTGTAAGGGTTCCTGTTATAAAGGGAATACAAAATCTTGGCAAAGTTGTTCGAGATGCTTATAATGTAACTGAACATAACCGAGAAAGAGAAGCATTTGGAAAATTTGTCGAAACTTTACCTGATGTATTTACAAGTATTTTAGATGTTGATAAAGCTGAAGGATATGAGGTTGTAAATCACGGAGATACCCAAATGCGAAATTTACTTTTTAAGTATGCGGTGAGTATTTTATGGTTAATTATTGGGATATAAAGTTCTTTTAATATTTAAGTTTCTTCCATGTCATACAAAAGTTTTTTTCTTTTAGGACGCCTCGAATCCTAATGTGCCTACTGATGTGTGCTTGATTGACTTTCAAATAACACGACTTGGTTCACCAGCAATAGATGTTATATTCTTCCTTTTGTTATCTACTGATAAAGAGTTACGGAGAAATTACTACAAACAATTAATAGAAGAATATTATCAAAGCCTTTCCTCTTTCATACGTGAACTTGGAAGCGATCCAGAAATGTTGTTTCCCTACGAAGTATTTTTGAAACATCTAAAGAAGTTTGCAGCATTTGGATTGTATTGTGCTGTTTGGGGGGTGGGGTTAAATATGAAAGATGGTGATGTTCCTGATTTTCAGAGTAGTGTTGATGAAGAGACATTAGTTAACCTTATATCTGCATCACCTTCACAGGCTTTTGTTGAAAGAATACATGATATAGTATCAGATTTAATACAATACGATTATGATTTTTAAATTGTTAAGGCTGTTGTATGTTTTAAATTTTATGTATTATTATGCAATTATAATTATGAATGGGGTAATAGGCATGGATATATTATATTTAAAAAATAAATTTATATTTTTGATATACTGTATATACATTATTTAAGCATCAAGGAAATATAATTAATAAATATTTAAAATGTATTTTGTAATATTATCTACATAACAACTGTAGTATCAGCAGTATCTATGTTTGTCAGGTTGTTACTTAATTATTATACAATCTGGACGTTATTGAAAGAACTCAAAGTCTGGTGTTCCATTTTATAACTTGCACCTCAAATTAAATCTGTTCTCGCCAGTGCATAACTTTCTGTGCCTGTCTCATGTTACATTCGTGGGGGAATAGGGTTAAATAGTCAAAGTGCAGTTATTTTCAAACAATCGTTCTCATATTAAATGTTCAAAAAAAAGTAAGTTTTGTTTCTTACTATCACTTTACAAATGATCAAAATAACAAGTGCTCAGGTCTTAAGGTACTTATAACACTTTATAACTGAATGTCTTTGCTCTTAGTTCTAATTTTGGACATCCTTTCTACTGAATGTCAGATATCAATATAACAGTAGATAAATGCAAAGTGATCATTTAGATAAAAAGGAAATATAGGACATGGACACATCATCCAGGGAGTCTGAGGGGTACCAAATACTCAGTAAGAGGATGGACAGGGAGAAATTTTTTTTAAAATAGATACAAAATTATCTAGTGTAAGTGGTAAATGTAGCGGTTGTTTATGGTAAGTTCTTAGGCGTCTCATGTCATAGTGCAACTGTCAGAAAAAAAATGTTTAATTCTGCATTTTACTTCAGTTTTTAATAGTACATAGTTAATAAAATAGCGAGCGACACGTATATTTTTCTATGTACCATTCGTGAAATAACTGGGCGATCGTGAAATAACTGGGCGATCTTGGAGATATCTTGGCAATTCATTTCAAAATTATGTTAACTCCTTTTCAAGGTCTTACAGTAAAGCTAGTTTTTTCACTGGTCCAAATTTTATTCATATCACAAAAAGTCCTTTCCGTGGCGGAGTTGGATCACGGTAAACACATGCATATATCTTCAGGGTGTTGTTTTTGAAAAACAAAAATAAGTTTGTGATCACAGAGGTTATTTTTTTTTGGAAAACAATGAAACGCTTGTGAATCTTCAGTGTTGGGTCCATTTATCCAAATAGACCATACAAGTAATATAAAACATTGTCACTAACGTTTTAAATTGAGTTCCGGCTAGGTTTTCTACCTTATTTACCGAAGCTACTAGCATAGTATTAACTTGATTTGGCAAAAAGACTTCATGTTTCCGTTCTATTAATTATTTCTTTAAATTTGATAGAACCATATATATTTCTACCATTGACGATTTTTTAAAACCACTTGCAGCACACATTTATGAAATGTAGAAGCTTGTGAGTGAAGAAACCATAGCAAGACTTTAAAAAAATTGTTTTTAAAACAATTAAGAATCAATGTGGGGCATTTTCTTTTGACAGAGAATATAACTCTAACAGTTTGAACATTTTTAATATTCTTTCTATCGAAGGCAACAATGCTAACATCTAGCTTTACTGTATCCCAATAGTTTTTGGTATTCAACATTAACAAACTTACAAAATTCTTTTAATCGTTTAACTCTAACAGTATAAATATAGACTTACTCCATTAGTGACCCTTATTAATATGTCTTTTGAGCAGGGTACTTTTCCAAAAGAGCTCAAAATTTCTGCAGTATGTCTAATTTTTAAAAGCAGTTCAGTTGGTGAATGAAGTAATGATCGTCCAATTTCTTTGCCATTTAGTATTTCAAAGGTATTTGAATATGCTATGTTGGATAGGTTAAATTCACATTTATTCAAAACAAATATAATTGCATCGGAACAACATGGCTTCCGAGCAGGTTATTCCACCATCTTAGCGATTAACACATTCATTAATGGGGTTGCCTCTCATTAGGTAACCATGAATACCCTGCTGGCGTTTTTGTGACCTCAGCAAGGCATTCGATTGTGTTGATCATAATCTTCTGATTGCAAAATAAATTTTTACGGTATTCGAGGTGTTGTTGCAAAATGGTTAACATCGTTCTTTTAGGAGAGATATCAATTAGTCAAAATCAACTACCATGGTTGTTCACGTTCATCGTCACTTCTTCCTATACATGTAGGCGTGCCGCAGGGCTCGGTTCCAGGGCCGATCTTTTTTATTATTTTAATTAATTATATCTCAATTTTTTTAAATCAATAGTAATGTACATGGACGATACTTCAGTATTAGTCTCTGCAAATGTTTCAAAGATGTACAGGCACGAATACAAAAACAAAATTATTACCATTTAGGAGATACTGTCAAAATGAAAACAATGAACATAGTTCCTTCCCAAAACGATATCGGTATCACTTGGTCCAGTACCGTAAAATTTCTTGGTTTATATGTGGACCAGAATTTAAACTGGAAACATCACTGTTCCGAATTGATAAAGAAATTAAATATTTGTTGTTTTAAATACCCAATCTAAAGAAGATTATTGGAGCCCTATACATTCTTTCATTTTATTATGCTCAAATTCACTCACGACTGTTATATGGCGTTTATTTTTGGGGAATATCTGGTGCGCAAAAGATGTGTTTATTGCGCAGAAAAAGATAATCCGTTGTATCGTAGGTATTAAACGTTCTGAATCTTGCAGTTCACATTTCCATTTTCTTCAAATTCTACCACTTCCCTCTTTTTATGTTCTTGAAATCTTATTATATATACTTAACAAAATCGGAACTCATTAACGCGTGACACAGATTTTCATAACTATAACACCAGGAAAAAATGTAACTTTTCTATTCCTTTAAATAAATCATTAATGACAAAGAACTGCCCAACTTCTGTTGGTATAAGACTTTTTGATGCATTGCACACAATCTATAAAATAAATATATGAAATAAACTTATTCAAAAAGGCAATAAAGGCTTTACTTCTAGAACACATAGTTTACAGCTGCGGAATTTATAATCATTTGTGATATTATGATGTGATGTAATTGTAGTGATAGCCAACCTGTTAATGTTTTTGTATCTATATTATATTATTTACACCATTTCCTATTATTGTATTAAGCTATTGACATGTCCCATATACGTATATGTATCAAATTGGAAATTAATAAAGATTTATTATTATTACAGTATACTACACTATAACATTATATTAATTTAAAAACAGTAATTTATTAACACTTAACCTTAACGAAGGAACGATTTACACTCTACGTATTTACAAACATCGGTATATTTATTTTCCACACGTACATGACACCGTCGTAAGCAAAATTTTTTCGCGTTAAATTTGATAGTACTACCTCATAAACGAGATCGCGCGCTATTTATTTAAGTAGACAATCAGCCCTGTGATGTAACATGTACGTTAAGGATAACATGCACGTTATCCTGACGTTCCGTTATCGTCTGATCGTTGATGTGATGTATCGCATTTAACGTTTTTGTTCATAACGTGTCACGTTATCCAAGTACGCAGCTCTTAACGTCACGATTTAACCTGCCGTTAGGACTTAACGTGGTGCTACGTTGTGGTACAAATTTATAAAAAGAAAATACTGAATTTTGGGGCGCTCCTGAATTTGACTTTATTCGAACAACTGGAGGATGCTAACAGAACGTAAATTATTGTAGGTTGTATCTACCTATCCACACATCAAATTTCAGAAACCAACAAAATATACACAGAAGATGTTTTCGGTTGTCAAGGGAATTAGCCAGATGTTTGGTGAAGGTTTTGCGACCTTACTTAAAACAAGGTCACAGAAGTAATGCTTTGACAGCCGAAAACAAAGTATAAGATTACTATGCTCAGTGACAAGGAGATTGCAACACCAAGAAGGGGTAGGAATTTTTTGACCAAACTTGACAGAAAAGTTTAACTACTAAAAGGTAGCAATTGATTAAAATTGCATTAATATGGATCAAGTGGTTTATCTGACAGTTCGTTCAGTTTTTTCGAATAATTTTGTCAGGAGTTCAGTTCCTTATTGTTTGCTCTTATGATAATTTGCTTTGAGGGTGTGATCATGCTTAGAGTGCGCCAACGTGGAAATTACCTCCAATTAATCGAATTCGACAGAGGTCGTATTGTTGGTTTGCGCGAAGGTGTCTTTTCGTTTAGAGAAATTGCAAATCGCCTTAATCGGAACCAAACCACCATCATGCGCTGCTATCAGGCATGGGCTAGGGAGAGTCAGGAACGCTGCAGAAGAGGAACCGGGGGGCGAAGACGAACAAATGAGGTACAGAACGCCATCTTCAACTTGTGGCAATAAGAGATCGATTCTCAAGTACCAGATAAATGATCGATCAATGGTTAGCTAACAAAGATCGTCCTGTAACCCTTCGAACGGTTTACTGCAGAATCAGAGCTTTCGGCTTACAATCCTATCGGCCACATCTTGTGTTATCACTAACGGATCAATATCGACGCAACGTTTGGAGTGGCGTAGGTTGCGACTGTACTGTAACCAAGAGTGGCATATGGCGGTGTTCACTGATGAATCCCGATTCTGTTTGGGGATGGATGATGGCCATACTAGGGCCAGACGCAATGTTGAACGAAATGTTGAATTTTCTGTTGCGAGGCATGTGCACCAAACTGTAGGGATTATGGTATGGGGTGCTATAACTTATGAGAATAGGGCTCGTTTGGTATTCATCCGCGGCAATGTGAACGCCCAACGATATGTGGATGAGGTGGTAGAACCCCATATTCTTCCATTTCTTTAGCAGTTGGAAGACCCACTTTTGCAGCAGTCTCTATATTGCAAGACGTTCTTTGGACCGATTTGCAGAGGATAATGTTAATCTCTTGCCATTTCCATTCAGATCTCCCGACCTTTCGCCGATCGAGCATATTTGGGACATTATCGGGGAAGACTGAGAATCTTGCAGTATCCTCCGCAGACGCTGCAAGCTTTACAGCACGAGTTACAGGTAATTTAGGACACAATACCTCAACCATTTGCTAGAATCGATGCCTCGACGAGTGGTGGAGTGTGTAACCGACAAGGGGGACTCATTATTAATAAAAATTATATATATATATATATTTTGTTCTTTTTCTTTGAAATCTAAATCAATTGCTAACTTTTAGTAATTAAACGTTTCTGTCAAGTTTGGTCAAAAAATTCCTACCTCTTCTTGGTGTTGCAATTTCCTTGTCACTGAGTATACTATACACAAAATACGATAAGTATTAAACTTCTTAGGTCTTAGGTACACTTGCATTTTTTGCGACGGGTTGTTTGTTACCAGCGAAGTATCGCGCAAAATATGCATATTACTGTGAAGCGTTCCACACTCAGTAAGATTATATGTGAGGTGACAGATATAATGGTGGAACGTTTATTTGAGGTGCATATTAAATGTCCTCAAAGAGAAATAGAACGGCAAGCAGTGTAATAAAGGTACGCCGATTTTTCATTGCATTTAAAGATGACAAAATCATAATTTTAGGTTTCATGAAAAGTTCAACTACCCTGGTATTATTGGAGCAATAGATTGTACCAATATAGCCATGGAGTAAAAAAGGCTCTACGTATGTGAAACGAACGTTTTCAAGAACTTGCTATAAAAATTGGATTAAGACGTTCAGGGAATGATTTCTGTCTATCTATTGGACATGATGTTTGGCTACTTCTCTGGATTGATCACATTATCTTAATGGGTATAAATAGTCGCAAAATAATAAAAGAGCTAGAAAAAAATCTTGGTGAACTTAAACACTTTCTGGGAATGCAAATAGAAACAATAAATAATGAGAAGTGCCTAACACAAACAACATTTATAGATAAAATGCTGAAAAAATTTAATATGCAAGAAAGCAAACCTTCCCAAACACCCATGGAAACAAATTGAATATCAAGAAATCAATAAAAACATACTCTATAGAGGACCAATAGGATCACTTTTATGTGTCGCTACTGTAAGCAGACCAGATATCTCATATCCTGTCATGTTTCTCAGCAGATTTTTAGACAAACCAACGAATCAAATGTGGCAAGCAGCAAAACGTATTGTTCGTTATCTAAATTTTTTTTGAAATATGTCTCTTATCTATGAACCTAATTATGAAGACGAACAATGTATTATTGCTTCCTCTGGTGCTGAGTGGGGAAGCGATCACTGACACAGGAAAAGTGTAAGTGGTAGCGTTGTATTTTTTAATAAAAACTTAGTCTCATAGATGTCAGAAACAATCTATTGTTGCACAATCTAGTTATGAGGCACAGTATTTAGCCAGGGCTTTAAGTGCCTCTGAAATACTCCATCTAAGAGGTAATTGTTCAGAATTTTCTTTACATAATGTTAAGGCTTGTAACACACTTCGAACGTGTTGTTAACAATTCACCGTATTTTCCGTACTTGTTGGTACATTTAGGGTAAGATATTGTTCTAGTTGGGCATTTATTTAGAATTTAGATATTACCATTTGCATTTTTGCTTGAATTTTAATTAGCTTAAATTTTTTTATTTATTTCATCAGATTTTGAAGAAGAGTAAAAAGGAAGTTCTGTGAGACAGGAAACGGTCATCAGTCCTATTGATGCAAGCCGTAAAGCACACCACACAGACTCTAAAAGTATAGACCAGCTCTTCCAACCATGGTAAAAAGATTGAACTGCTGAATGTAGTTGGAACAGCCAATCGTGCTGATGAAAGTGTTAAAGTACTAAAATGAACTAACAAAGCAACAAAGATGTGTACCAGTATTATAATGAATGCTTCTGTTTTTGTTGTCCTTGGTGTTGTTATTTTTATTCTTGTTGCTTTTGTTGTTCTTTTTCTTTGATTTAATATTGTTTTTGTTTTATTGTTTTTTTATTTGTGGACCGAGATCTAAACACAAACGGAAATGTCAGGTATCTGTATGCGCATCGACTACTAATGATTTTTAGGACTACCCTACAGTTTTACATTCCTATTCCAAAATAAGGTGTGCTTTGTTTTTTCCTCGTTTTAAGTTCTTGTGCAAAGCCCTAAACTGCCAAAAGCTGACATCAGTAGTTAGCTCTTCGCTGTTTGGCATTACAAGTTTCCTTAGTGGCCGTTGCACTCTGCCAATACTAATGAATTATAGAAGTCCTCTGACTTATGTACACCAGCGGACCCCCATTCGTGTTTCCAAAAAGAGAAAAAAATCCAACTCTGCAAGGGAGGTAACAGTCGATGGTCTTGATACAAGTCAGAAAGCACACCAACAGGCACTAACAATGTGTACTAGTTTCGTTGTTAGTGTTTGGAATAGTGGTCAAAAAACGGCACTGCTAATGTAGTAGTTTTCTTGGAATCAGCCGCTCGTGCTGATGCAAGTGTTAAAGTCTAAAATGCGCCAACAAAATACCAACACATCCACCAATTTTTAATTAGTGCTGGTTTTTGTTGTCTTTGTTGTGGTTTTTGTTATTGTTTTGTTGTTGTTTTTGTTCTGGTTTTCGTGGTTGCTTCTGATTTCGTTTTGTTTTTCGTTATTGTTCTTGTTCTCGTTTTCTGTATGTACCAAATTCGTAATCAGTGCTTCTGTTTCTGTTGTCTTTGTGCTTGTTATTGTTACTGTTTTTCTTGCTCTTGTTGTTTTTCTTTTTTATTGGTTTTGATTATATTGTTTTTCCACTTGATTTTGTTGTTTTTGTGTTTGTTTCTTTGCTTTTGTTGTTATTCTTCTTGATATTTTTGTTTTATCGTTTGTTTTTTTTGTTTTTGATACTTATGTTGTTTGTATTTGTGTTGTTTTTGGGAAATTATGACATTAGTGGTTCTTCATGGTCTTAACGGTCGTTCGCGCTGAACTTTTACAATAGTAAAATGAATAATAAGAGTCCTTACGGATGGGGTTCATTCAAAAATCCTATGACCGCCGAAGTTCTTTACGTTTTATAACACTTTATTAGTTATTACGATGAAATTATAAAAATGAAGAGCCCTTGCTATACAGTGATTAAAATAAGAAAGTCTGGTAATCTGTATATTCCCGTTATTCATTGGCGAAAGCAAAGATTGAGCCAGCTTATCGAAATTGTAATGCGTTCCGACCGCGCGTTGGACTGCGCGCCCTAACTGATCTCAGTAATAGCTGGACCCATTATACAAGCAGGTTCTTAATTGAGTTTGAACACTGAAAAAGTAAATCCAGATCTAAAAGTTATACATTATGCTGTCATATTTAAAACTTGGCACCTACTGAAATGTGCAATTCTTTATGTAACCTCTGTATGAGTTATCCACCACAGTTGAAACTTTTACAAAGTTATTTATTGTTAAGTTGTAGCTGATTAGTTACACAAGAACTGAAAAAATCTTTAGGACAAAAGTTACGAGGGAAACTTTTGGGGCAGAACTAACGTCACATGGTTCAAATAAGTAAAAACTGAATTTAAAAAGTGTGGTTGGGCGGAATTTTAGACTTCGTGTGATATTTAAGCTGTTTTGAGGGATCTGCGTGATGATTAGTTTATTACCGTTTTGTATCCAGTGGATTGTGACCTTATTTGTTATCCTCTCCGGATATAGATTGAAGGTCAATCCTCGATCTAAGGTGACGCCCTAGTATTTGACTTCTGCTACTTGTAGTCTTTTGTTGTACATTGTTGTATTCTTTAGTTTTACGACCGTTTCCTGTACGTAAAGGTTATGAGAGACCCTCACTTCGTGTGGCTCAGAATGGTTTGTATCTATTCATCCACGGTGAGATGTACCTAATCCCAGGTCTGTGCCTTGTAAAATAGCGGAAAAATTCTATCGGTTTCAAGAGATTTGTAATGCCTGGAAAATTTTTACGGCCTACTTAATTTTAAATAGGTTAATTATGTAGAAGACTAATTCCCAATCCAATTTGTTGGCCTTAGAATAAGTTAAGAGGTATTGGTTCGCTTTCAGGCGTTTCCTTGTGGTTTGTAGAGCTCAGAAAGTGTAATTGAAGCAGCAGATCCAAGGTTTGTATATATCTCCCCTTGGGTTTTTCTAAGGAACCGATTCATTCCTTTGTTTTTTCTGTAAAGATTTTTGGAGTCTGGTAGTTTCCGGGATTGTCCAATCTCCACACAATATCTCTTTTAAGAGTCTCTTTTTTCCTTTCTGATGACATTATTGTATTTGGATCGGTACGAGGCATAGACTCCCACGCTCTTTGCTTTATTGAAAATCCTTCTAGTCTGCGCCCTTAGCCAAGAGAACCAATTTTATACCATGGTCTTTAGTTCCGCTTAGATTCTGATTCGAGCAGGATCGTCCCTAAGTCTGTCCTTTACTGCTGCTTTTTCATCCAGTTTCAGGCTACCATGGTTTCCAAAGTAATGTCATTACCTCCTTTCTTCGTATGTCGATAAGAGTTGGTGTGTTTGGATGGATATGATACGGTCCATTGTTCTCTTAAGCCAATATCTACTTGATGCCCGTTGCTGAACTCACCGGAAGCTTCCGACGCAGTCCTACAGTGATACAGGTTAATTTATATAATTCTCCCATTGTGAAGTGCTGGGTTGTGGTTACTCCGAGGGCCTCCAACTTCTTCTCTTCGCCTTCCACTTTCTTTCCCTTTTATGTTGCCATTTGAACGATGGTTACGTGTGGCCTACACTTTGTCCCAAGGGGTTTGGTCAATCAGGACACTGAAAGTTTTTTCTTTGGGGTCAACCCTTCCCTCTACAATGCGCTAGTCCTTTATATTAATACCGGCGTTCTGTAAGTCGATCCTCTCCAGGATCTTGACAGGCACTACTTGAGTCGTTGGTAATCATAATAGTGTCCGTACAGGATTTGTAAAAGTCTCAGTTTGGTCTTTGCTTACGGTGCTTCTAAGGTCAGTCTCCCTTAAAGCAAATCTACTACGAATTTGGACAAAATTATCCCCGTTATCACAGTGTCGTTTCTTAACAGTTCCAGTGTTAGGTTTTTTGTCAGGCCTTTGGCGCTTTTGCACCTCAGTCGTAACGTCTTCCTCGAAGGTAAGGAAATACGATCGCTTAGAGCTCTCGAGACTCTCCTCCTTTTTTTTAGTTTCCAGTGTGCAGCCGTTGACACTCCGTCCTGAATTTGTTTTTTGTTTAATTGGTCTGTGTTAGTTCCATAATTTTTAAAGAAATCATAGCTATGTACATGGATGAGGCATTTTTGCAGTGGGGTTCGGCTGGTGTTCGAAGCTGTTGGCCAATACGGACTGATCTAATATCCAGCCGCGCAATCCTCCGTATTAGTCTTTCCATCTTAGATTTTAGGTTTATTTCACGTCAACCGAGCTGGGAAATATTTATCGACAATCAGTCTAGATCCAGAGCAAGGATTTTATCAGATTAACCCCTGGTATTGGTATTGGTTACTTTTAAGTGTGTCAAACTTTGGTATACCTTTCGGAAGAATTAGTGCCTGCCGGGATATGGCTGAGTTTTGGCTGGTCAACGGTACCTTACTCAGCTGCTGTCAATCACGGTTTTAAGAGTGACGCACACCTTTATTACGGCAAAAAAGTATTTTATTTTTCTACGTAGTCTCTATTGGATTCAACACACTTGGTCCAGCGTTTCTCCAACATCAGTATTCCTTCCCGGAAGTGAGAGTCTGGAAGGTTGTGAAAATATTCATCAACGGCCCTCTCAACTTCTTCATTGGATGTAAAGCGCTTCCCAGAAACAAATTTCTTCCAGTTTGGGAACAGATGGAAGTCTGAGGGTGCCAAATCAGGAGAATAGGGGGGATGGCCAAGTAAATCGTACCTCAAACCACGCAGTTTTCCCATCGCCAACACACACTTGTGTGCAGGTGCGTTGTCCTGGTGAAATATGATTTTTCCTTTTTCAAGCCAGGCCTATTCTCGCGAATTTTGACATTCAGCTAATCAAGAAGGTTGAAGTAATATTCGCCTGTAATTGTTCTGCCGTGTGCAAGGTAATCTAGTAACAGAATCCCTTTTGTATCCTAAAAAACGCTGGCCATGATTTTTCCGACAGATGAGATCCATTTCGCTTTCTTTGGCGCTGAACCACCGGCTTCCACTCACTGCTTGGACTGCTGTTTTGTTTCTGAGGTGCAGTGGTGGACCTATGCCTCATCCATGATGACAAATCGCCGCACAGAATTGGTTGGATCCCAATTGAATTGGTCCAAAGGTTGCTGGGAAAATCCTTTGCGCATTTGCTTTTGATCAGCATTCAGCAAATGCGGCACCCATCTTGCGCAGAGCTTTCGCATCCTTAATTCTTTGTACAAGATGTTTTGCACCCTTTCTTCTGATATCCCAACAGCCTTAGCTATCTCACTCACCTTTACTCGCCTATCGTCCAAAACGATATCATGCACTTTTTCAATGGTTTCTGGTGGGGGTTGTGGTTTTGGCCCTCCTTCACGTGGGTCATCTTCGAGGGATGTGCCACCACGTTTAAATTCAGGTGCCTACTTTTTAACGGTTGGCATGGAAGAAGCAGAGTCCCCGTAAACTTTCGTTAACTTCGGATGAATTTCCTTAGGGGTTAATCCATCCAGAACGAAGAATTTTATTACCGCACGATATTCAAGTTCATCCATTTTAACGAAAAACACGCAAGATGTCAACTAAAAAATCGTGTAAACAAACTACTTGAGAGAACAGGTTGAAACTTATCATACATTTTTCCTGATTGGAGCGACTTCTCTGTGTCACGCCGAGAACTATTCACCTTACCCTCATAGTAGCTACACCCCATGGGAGGGAGTATGTAGTCAACAGAACAGTCTTGAAGAGAAGACAGCACTATCGACATATTTACCCAGGTTATAGTGAAAGTATAGACATAGATTGATAGTTAGTGTATTTTGTGTACATACATTAAGTAAGTACACATAAGCGTCAACATTTACAAAGTAATTATAATATCAAAATTAAGTTTTGCATAATAAATTAGAATAGTAGACACAGCCTAAAAATACTCTTCTTCTGTTGTTTCACGTTGGAAATCATTTAAAAAAATTACATTCAGTAAGATTGTTACAATATTACACATATTACATATGATATATGATTGACGATTAGTGTTTAAGGACGTTTTGTTATGGGAACACTCCCAAGCGTTATTGGTACATGAACAATAAAAGTTGTATTTGGGAATGGCATTACTATTTCACCCTAAAACCAAACTCAGTTGAACAATTACAAAGAAAACAAGTATTAATTAGGTACCCGTAATTCCCAAAAGTTTTTTATAAGTGTGCAGTGAGTATAATTTCCTAAAAACATTGAAGGAACAACCAGCTCTAATTTCCATGACCTCTCATTTTCTTGTGCCACATCACTTTCTTTAAGCATATATTCTTCCCCAACCATGGTATCTATGCTTTTAGTACTTTGTTCAGCATGAAATACAAAACCCTGTGAACATTATTTAATAGATTATATTTAACCCAGCACCAAAATAATTTATCTCATTATCGCCAAACAACAGGTTCAAGTTCCAAAAGGAATAAATTGTTTATATCTGATCTCCAAACTACAGAGTTGTGTAGGTTGTTTAACCATCACACATTCAGTTTTGGAACCACAGATTTTATCTGAGCTTTCAAAAACTAACAAACTCGATATCATTAAGTAATCAAAACAATATTAATTGGGCACCAACGTTAAAAACAGTTCCTTAAAATCATATATACAGTGTATGTTGTGGTGGGAATAAAAACTGTTTTAATATTTTTTGATAATTTATTTTGCTTGTTGCTTAATTACAATTGTAAAATTTTATTAATTATTGTGAGCTGCGTTAATTACATTTGGAAATCATTTAATACCTCAGCAGCTTATTTACTGGTTTACTGGACAGAGAAGTTGGAATTAAATTAATCAATATTTACATTATGTTTGCAGCAAATAATTAGTTTAGGCGTGTGTTGACAAGTCATATTTCTTTGTATACTAATTATTCCTGACTTACTTTATATACTCTTATTACTATTGCATTTTAATAATTACTATGTTCAATAAAAAATTTTTAATGATTAGTTTGTTGCACTATGTTAGTTATACACGATTGTATAATGGGTTGCCTATTCAATATACATGTATTGCATGAGCCGTTATATGCAGAGTTGTAACAGATACATTGCAGTTCCTAGATATAGATACAATTACTTCCAGAACGATGTATCTAGGTACATGCCCAGATATATTTCATTCACAATATCTAAATAAAGATTTCTACAGTGTGTCCAAGATAAGGATGCACTTCATGGGGATGTCAGAAACCATGATGGATACAGAGCCTGTTAAATTAGAAAAAAGTTGCGCAAGGGGAAGACCTTTGCAAAAGTCAATTATCTTTTTTCGTTTTTTCAATATTTTGAAAAATATGATTTTTTTTCGTTTTTATTTGTTTTGAAGTTACTTCAAATGTATCAAAAACAAAAACGACTTTCTCATTGCGATTTTTTGAGTTGTATAAGATGGTATTTATACTTTTTTTTTCTGGTGTCTCTTTTATGAGTAAAAATCATCAACTTTATTTTTTTATATAGTGTGGAAACATCGTACACCCTGTATTAGATAGCATTTGTCATAACCATTTCAATGATGAACAACGAAATATGATTGATTACCCCACCACCTAGTCTCTGCGCTCTGATTGGAGGATTAAGTCACTGCATTCTGATTGGTTATGGCGAGAAACTTCAACTTGCATTCTAATAAGGGGGCCCTAATGCTAACTTGTAAGACAGGTGTAGGGCTTCGCAGCATGATCTCGGGGCTTCGCCCCCTTTTCGTGATCGGAGCTTGTTCGAGGGCCTTAGCACATTGTTGTGACTCTTGGCAGGAAATTTGAACTTGTATTGTAATAAGGGGGCCCTAATGCTAACTTGTGGCCCACTTGCCCCAAAATTTGAATTTGTTTGTGGCACCATCTACTTGCGTATAGACTAATGCACGTTTTCTGTGAAATATGAGCTGGCGGCACCTAGCGGTATATTTTAAAAGTACATACAGGAGGTTGTAATGGTAACGCCGGAAACTTTGAAATAAGGAGTCTAGCACTAACTTTTGAGGTAGGACGTATGTATCTGGGTGTCAACACACTGCTACGCACAATATACTTTGGTTTTAATTATGAGTCATAATTAAATTAATAACAAAAAAGATACATGGTTTTAATCATTTATTATAAGTAATACTATTTTGAGATTTAAAACTAATGAATGTTATCTGTAATAGGGGCTGGTGTTGGAAATGGAACAGTGATAATTAAAATATTTTACATACAAGATCTGCCTTAGTGAAAACACTTTCGTTAAAAAGGTCCTTAGATTTATATGCAAGCCTGAACGTGCTAAGTCATTAAGGGGCCCTAATTCAAACTTATAACACAGGTATAGGCTTCGGAACCTGCTTTCGGATCTTAGCCCTTTGTCACGGTCTTTTTGCCCCAAAATTTGAATTTGTTTGTGATGCCATCTACTTGTGTATAGACTAATGAACGTTTTCTGTAATAGAAGTGGCTCCACCTAGCGGTATATTTTAAAACTACATACATATCACTGTAATGTTACGGACAACTTATCATAGCTTTAATTATGAGTCATAATTAAACTTATAAATAAAAAAGATAAAGGGTTTTAATCATTTATAATAAGTATTACTATTTTGAGATTTAAAACTAATAAATCTTTTCTTTAATAGGGGCTGGCGTTATTAGAAATGGAAAAAGGATAATTAAAATATTTTACATACTAGATCTGTCTTAGCGGAAGCACATCGGTCAAAAAGGGCCTCAGATTTATAAGCAAGCCTTAACGTCCTAAGTCGTTATTATTCTGTTTTTAATTATGAGTCTTAATTCAATTTTGACTGCCATTTTGTTTTGGCGGGGACATTTGAAAACGCCCCTTGTCATTAATCAAATCAATCGATAGAGCAATAAAATCAGCCGAAGCATATCAAACTAATTAAGTATTTTATTTTACACAACGCTTATCATTATCATTAGACAACCATAATAATAATAATATCCCTCCAATTCGGAAATACCTTTGACAAAAAGGGCCTTAGATTTATAAACAAACATGAACGCACTATCTCGTTTTAAAAACTGGCAAATACCCTGGGGGTAAATAAACAAGCTGACTTTCATTTAAAATTTTGATAAACACAAGCATTTTGAAACTGACACCGATTTCATTTCGTAAGGGAGCCATAGGACGCTGTTTTATTTTACCCAGGCTAATCGTTATCATTAGACAACCACAATAACAATACTATCGTTCAAATTACTGTGTATGCTATTGTTGAGTTTTGCGTACTGTGATAAAAATACGTTTTGCAGTTAAATCAGTAAAAATGCCTATACAACAGCAAATATAATCAAACTTGAAATCAGGCCTCTGCCAATTAAATGAAGTAAATAAAATAAGGGGTAAGGGTTAAAATAAAGAACGAGCACATACCAGGGTTGTTGTCGATAATCGTATTGGAGGAACGCCTTGACAAGGTAAACAGCTGCTTACAATTACAACACATTTCACTTTAGGCGTCTTGCTTATAACTGAATAATATAAAGTACTTAGAGCCTTCCAGCAATCGTTAATATAAAGTAATTATTTTCTGGATTTCCCCAGTTATGTAATCGCAATAACAACCTTTCACTGTTCAAGTACATCTCATGTGTTTGGAAAAAATAACAGTCCTACATTAGCGAAATCTTTATGAAAGTTAAATGGATTCGGAGTATATTATGTTCACGTTCTTTGCGCGTGACAAAAAATCCCTCCAATTAGATTACACTTATTTTTAAAAGCAGACTTGTTTGTTTGTGACGTTATCTAGTGGTGTATTTTTAAACTAGTGCATGTTTTCTGTAATGGAATCTGATCGTGGCTTTACCTAGTAGTATATTTTTAAATGGTCAATATAAATCACTTAATGCTTTCCAGTAATTATTAATATAAAGTAGTTAACAACTTTCGTCATTACATTTCTTCTACCGTGTGTGGGTTAGGTTAATACATATAAATTTTAGGTTAGGTCAATACACGTACAATATAAAATTTTAGTTTAGGTCAATGCTCGTGAGAGCCACAATCATCTTCTATTACAGAAATCATTCGTGAGTTTAAAAATACAGTATTAGATGGCGTCACAAACTGAAAACCCTTTTATCTTTTTATTACTCATAATAACAACGTGAACATCATACAATCCGAATTCATTTAACTTTCATAAAGATTTCACTAATATAGGACTATTATTTTTTCCAAATACATTAGATGTACTTGAACAGTGAAACGTTGCTATTGTGGTTACATAACTTATATTAACGATTGCTGCAAGACTCTAAGTACTTTATATTATTCAGTTACAAACAAGACGTCTAAAGTGAAATGTGTTGTAATTGTAGGCAGTTGTTTACCCTGTCAAGGCGTTCTTCCAATACGATTATCGACAACAACCCTGGTAAGTGCTCGTTTTTTATTTTAACCCTTACCCTTTGTTTTATTTACTTTATTTAATTGAAGCCTGATTTCAAGTTTAGTTATATTTGCTGTTGTATAGACATTTTTACTGATTTAACTGTAAAACGTATTTTTATCACAATAGTGTATACATTAATTTGAGCGATATTATTGTTATTATGGTTGTCTAATGATAAAGACGAGCGTTGGTAAAATAAAACAGAGCCCTATAGCTAGCTGCCTTACGAAATGTAATCGGTGTTAGTTTCAAAATGCTTGTGTATTATTAAATTTGTAAATCAACGTTAGATTGTTTATTTACCCCAGAGGTATTTGCCCGTTTTTAAAACGAGATAGCGCGTTCAAGTTTGTTTATAAATCTAAGGCCATTTTTGTCAGAGGTATTTCCAAATTTGAGTGATGTTACTATTATCGTTGTCTAATGATAATAAGCGTTGTGTCAAATAAAACACTTGATTTGGTTTGATGTGCTTCGGCTGATTTTACTGCCCTGTCGATTGATTTGATTAATGACAAGGGGTGATTTCAAATTTCCCCGCCATAACAAAATGGCTGTCAAAATTTAATTAAGACTCATAATTAAAAACAGAATAATGACGACTTAAGACTTTCAGGCTTGTATATAAATCTAAGGACCTTATTGACAGAGGTGATTCCATTAAGGCAGATCTTGTATGTAAAATATTTTAATTATCATTTTTCCATTTCCACTAACGCCAGCTCCTTTTTTAGTAAACATTCATTAGTTTTAAATCTGAAAATAGTATTACTTATAATAAATAATTAAAACCCTTTATCTTTTTTTTTATAAATTTAATTATGACTCATAATTAAAACCAAAATATATTGTGCGCCACAGTGTGTTGAGACCCAGATGCATACGCCCTACCGTAAAAGTTAGTGGTAGACCCTTTACTTCAAATTTCCGCGCGTTACCATTACAGTGTCCTATATGTACTTTTAAAATAAACCGCTGGGTAGCGCCAGCTATATTACAGAAAACATGCATTAGTTTATACACAAGTAGAATTGGGCCCGTTATTAGAGTCCAAATTCAAATTCCTCGCCATAAAGCAGAATGCAGAGCCAGGATAATGGGGCGAAGCCCCAAGGGCTAATTGCGAGGCTTTATACCTGTCTTATAAGTTATCATTAGGCCCCCTTATTATCATATAACTTCAAAATTCGCGCTTATGGGGCCACGACAAGGGGGAAAAATCCCGAGAGCAAGTTGCGAAGCCCTATACCTGTTTTACAAGTTAGCATTAGGGGCCCTTATTAGAATAAAAATTCAAATTTCTAATGGAACAATATTTTAATGATTATATAAACGTCAAAACAATAGATGCAATTGTTCCTCTTTACTACGTGCAGCTAGCCTACCTGATTTGTTTTGTTGAATTCTATTGTCATAGTAAATATGTATTTTAGAATATTTTTACGTAAAAGCGTCAATATCTCAAGAAGGGTCCGTCTTATGGCTATGAAACCTATTATCAATTAGTATCTACTTTTCACGGGGAATCGAAATGTGAAAAAATATACAGGGTGTTGCATTTGAAAAAATTGAGAAAAATTACATTTCCCGCAAGTTAATCATTCTGTATAGTTTAACATGTTTTCGAAAAATTTCCCAGTTTGTTTGTTAGTGGACTATTATTAATAGTTGGTGGTATAAGCAGATTTACAAAATCGTGGTGACAACGCTCGCATCGTGGTTCCAAAGTGAAGTCTATTTTGGTACTGAAGTGACCATATCTGCAGAACGGTTAGTGATACAGATACAAATTTCTATACTTTTATTCTAAATATAACAGTGAATCCAAAAATGAAATAATATACAGGGTGTTCCATTAAAAAAACACAGGTTTGGGTTGGCATATTTTTGTCAATCACCCTGTATATATCTAAATATTTTTAGAATGTAGGTCCAATGATCGTGTATTATCACATCAAAATTGGTTTTGATATCTGTAATAGGAGAAATTGTCCGTCCACGCAGTAGACACCCACCCTGTGTATATATATATATATATATATATATATATATATATATATATATATATATATATATATATATATATATATAATACAGGTGTTTCTGAAATAGGGTTCAATTTCTACTGCATGTAGAACTCATTAAAATAAGACAAAATGCTCCTATAAACATGTGCCCTAAAACGCACCCTTAAAAAGTTACAGGCCCTTGAAAGGGTTCGAATGAAATTGATTTTATTCAATTATTTCAAAAACGATAAAAGATAAAGAGATGAAATTAAGGAACATACATAACTTTTCACGCCGAGTAACATGAGCTAGGCCATTTTCGTTATTCGAATCATATGCGTCCTTTTCAGGAGGTATGTAAATAATTTTTTTGGTATCAAGTTCCCTAAAAATTTTTGTACGATCTTTTGCAATTTTTTGACAAATTCATAAATTTTGGACAGTTTTACGTAAAATACGTCGTCTTTGCGATAAGTCGATATCGTGCAAACGGTTTTGTGTAAAATGAGTTTGAAAATTATCATTATTTGAAAATAAAAGTTACAAATGTTATTCACTTCGGAATCAACCGTTTGCCGATATCGACTTACGCAAAGACGACATTTTTACGTAAAACTGTCCAAAATTTATGAATTTGTCAAAAAAATTGCAAAAGGTCGTACAAAATTTTTAGGACTTGATACCTTTTCATCCCCTGAAAAGGACACCTATGATTCGAATAACGAAAATGACCTAGCTCATGTTACTCGGCGTGAAAAGTTATGTATGTTCCTTAATTTCATCTCTTTATCTTTTATCGTTTTGAAATAATTGAATAAAATCAGTTTCATTCGAACCCTTTCAAGGCCTGTAACTTTAAGTGCGTTTTAGCACATGTTTATAGGAACATTTGTCTTATTTTAATGAGTTCTACATGCAGTAAAATTGGAACTATTTCAGAAACAGTATAGTATTATATATATATATATATATATATATATATATATATATATATATATATATATATATATATATATATACAGGGTGAGTCATTAGTGCGCCGTCGGAAGATCCTGGCTTTATTATTAAAAGTTAAAAAAATGTTATAGCACCGATCTATATCAGACTTAGATGTGTATCGAATAAAAATAGTTTCATCCCTATAGGGTGTTCCATAATTGCAGGACCAGACTCAGCTTTGTTTTGTTAAATGGAACCCTAGATTTATTTAATTTTATTATTATTTGTCTTGTTGAATGCTAAAAAACAGTACTTCGTTTTTAAATTTATTTTGTGTCGTTGCCAAGTTAGAGCATTCTTTCTTTAAAAAAGGGAAAATTTATACCTTTACTTAAATTCTTCTGAAGACTTTAATATTAATAGTAAAACTGTAAGGTTTGGCAGACGGGTAAACAAGATCTTACTCTATCTTTTGACCTTCATACTTCATACTATACTGGGTCAATTTTTGCAAATTTGAAATGACCATAACTTTTGTTTTTGAAATGGAACACCCTGTATTTCATCATGTCATCGTGTTTTTAATTCTCTTACTTTTTTATTAAGCATGTAATATACCTAACGTTACGTGTTCTCGAAATATTTAAGATTTGTTGCAAAATTAATAACAATTGTGACAAACTGGACGGTCTGTACAAAAGTAATAAAGCAAACAAAAGAATTTGTATTTGAAAAATCATAAATTATTGAGAAAATTATACTAAGTTATAACTAAATCAAATGCTCGATGTGTCCACCATTTTCTTGCAAACTGGTGTGAATTCTCCTCAAAAAAGCATCTTCAATATTTCGCAGCATATTTTGGTTAACCATTTGAAATGCATTCCGTATTCTAATTTTCATATCTTCTTTGGTGGTAGGAGATTCTTGGTATACTAAGCTTTTAATATAAGCTCACAGGAAAAAATCTAATTTTGTCAGATCAGGAGTACGAGCTGGTCATCCTACTGGCCCTCCTCTCCCAATCCATTTATTGGGAAACGTTCTGTCTAGATGTTCTCTAACAATGCGACTATAGTGGGGAGGCCCAGCAACCTGCTGAAACCACATACTTTGACGTATGTCTAACGGCAATTCTTCAAGGAGCGGAGGTAACTCATTTTGAAGAAATTCAAGATAGGTTTGACCGTTAATGTTTCATTCAAAAAAGTAAGGCCCAATTATATGGTTCCCTACTATCCCGCCCCACACCAGCGATGCTGATGATCTATTCTTCTAATAGCGTGGGCATTTGTATTGTCATAATAATGGAAATTATGCCTGTTCACAAAACCATTTTTGTAAAAGGTTGCTTCGTCGGTCATCAAAATGTGCTTAAAGAAATCATTGTCCTGTCCTAATCGTTCCAGTGCCCACTGGGAGAATTCCAAGCGTCTTTGAAAATCATTTGCATTCAGCTCTTGGACTAGTTGAAAATGGTATGGATGAAATTTATTTTTTCGAATAATCTTGGAAACACTAGTTTGAGTAATACCTAAATCAGCACTGAGGTTTCTTGTGCTAACGTTTGGATTTTACACTGCACTGGTTAGTACCACAAATACGTTTTCTTCGTTTTTCTCGTTATTTTCTTTCGTATTGTACATGTCCTGTTCTTTCAAATCTTTCTTTGAGTTTTTCAAATTTCCTTGGATCAGGATGCCTGCGCTCAGGAAATCGTTGTTGATACATTCTGGAAGCAAGAAATGAATTTCTTCCACCTTCGCCCAAAGGGTAGACCATGTCAATACATTCATCTTGTGAAAATTTCATTTTTCACACTAAACTGAGGAGCTAGTGAATGAAGTTTAAGCCAAACCTCAGGAATTATAAATCGCTACTGGATGCCCTTTTTACACTTATTGCCATATTATAAAATTATGATTTTAAAAACTCGAACAAGAAGTAAACCTTTGTCTATTTGTGTTTATTGGATCATATTGTCAACAAGACATTTACGATTTGTAAATATTCAAAGCAAAAGTCATGATTATTTTATTAATTTTGCAACAAATTTTAAATATTTCGAGAAGGCGTAACGTTAGGTATATTACATGCTTAATAAAAAAGTAAGAGAATTAAAAACAGAACACGATGACATGATAAAATACAGGGTGTTCCATTTAAAAAGCAAAAGTTATGGTCATTTCAAATTTGAAAAAATTGACCATATTTTGTAAACACCCAGTACAGTATAATCAGGAAGTATGAAGGTCAAAAGATAGAGCAAGATTTTGTTTACCCGTCTGCCAAACCTTACAGTTCTACTATTAATATTAAAGTCTTCAGAACAATTTAAATAAAGGTATAAATTGGCAACGACATAAAATAAATTTAAAAACAAAGTACCGTTTTTTAGCATTCAACAAGACAAATAATAATAAAATTAAATAAATATAGAGTTCCATTTAACAAAACAAAGCTAAGTCCGGTCGTGCAATTATGGAACACCCTATAGGGATGAAACTATTTTTATTTGATGCATATCTAAGTCTGATATAGATCGGCGCTATAATGACTCACCCTGTATGTGTATATATATATATATATATATATATATATATATACAGGGTGTGGCGCGAAGAGTTTTGATTAAAAGTAATGGCGGATACAGTTATGTTAAAATCTGAAATTACGGAGCTGTAGGTTTTGGATGACGCTGAGTTCAAATATAATATTGTCCTGAATGTGGCACTTCCGGTTATACCGAAAGTAGACGTCAACTTTGTTATTTTAAATGGAACCTAATATTTTTTATTTTATTTTCGAATTCTACATGAAATTCTAGATAAAATTTGTGCACAAATTTGTCCTATACCAAAAATGAAGTATTTTCGAGATATTTCGATTTTTTTTTTAATTTTGAAAAAAATCCTGGTCCACATTGAATAACGATATCTCCATTAATAACGAAGCTAGTGACGTGAAATTGTAACCAATAAACAACAAGCGCTTGCCCGTTAACTCCATATATCCATCTCATTGATATTTCATGCAGGGTGTTTTAAACTTAGGCACCAACATGCACAATTTAAATCATTTATAAGTTGATTACTTTAAATAGAACACCCTGTATTTTATTACATTTTCCGCTGTATTTTTTTAAGCCAATTCGTTTGATTGTATTTTGTATTAATTTAATTAGATAACTTACAAACAAAAATAACTAAATGTAATATTAAACAAATAAAGTTTTATAATAAGTGTTCAAAATTAGCACCATCTACTTCTAAACATTTATGAATCCTTTTCATTAAGTTATGTCTTGTAATTCTGGAAATATGATCGGGTGTTAAAGAATTAAAAGCAAGTAAGACTCTCTGCATCATATCTTCCTTTGTCGTAACAGGTTTGGAAAATACCTGATTTCTAATGTAACTCCAAATACCAAAATCTAGAGGAGACAAATCAGGAGAGCGAGCTGGCCAACGAAACGGACCCTGATTGGCAATTCATCTATCATCAAACATGTCGTAAAGATGCTGAGCAACAGGCCCAAAGTTATGAGGAGGTGCTCCATCTTGCTGATACCAAGCTGAAGCCGCCTCTCCATTTTTTAAAGTATGTAACGCCGGTCGTATGGCTTCTTCTGAAATGTGGAAATATCTTGTACCATTTAAATTTTCATCATAAAATTTTAATGCTAAAATTTTATCCTCTTTTATTGCACAAAAAACATTAAAACTCCAACTATCTTGGAAATAACGTTCTCTACTAACATGTGGATTTTCATTAGACCAAAAATGGGAATTATGTCGATTAAATAATCCATTTTGCTAAACTTTGCTTCATCACACTTTTTTATGAAGTTTTCATCCTCTTGGGTCTTCATTAAAACTATTCACAGAATTCTATCCTTCGAGGAAGATCACCTGATTGTAAGTGTTGCACTAAATGATATGAAAATGGTTTCCATTTGTGTTTTTTAATGCGATGAATAGTTCTCGTCGGCAAAGTAAGATCTCTCTCACAATCTCTAATGGAGGCATTTGGAGAAGTCGTAAAATAAACCAAAACATTAATTTCGTTTATGTCACTGTCCACTAGTGGTTTATTTTATTAATTTTTGTCTTAAATTGACCAAACTGACGGCAGTTTTTAAGCAATCTTCTTACAATACACCAGTTACATTTGGTCGATTTGGATATCTTTCTGAAAAAACACGGCAAGTCCGTTCAACAATTCTATTACACTCACCGTAAATAATAATAAGATTTAAAAAAATCATTAGTAAATCCTACATTTGCCATTATTTACTATGAAATACAAACTGGTAAAGAACACTGTTAAAACAACATAAACAATCAACGTTCTAACTATCAGCCATGGCCTACCCTATACTAATGTTGAAATAATTAAGTGTTGTTATGTTTTAACTAAGATAATGAAATATTTCAAAAGTGGTTGGATTTAGATATAGGGAATACTGATACCAAACGAATTGGCTTAAAAAATACAGCGGAAAATGTAATAAAATACAGGCTATTCAATTTAAAGTAAGCAACTTATAATTGATTCAAGTTGTGCACGTTGGCGGCTAAGTTTAAAACACCCTGTATGAAATATCAATGAGATGAATATATGGAATTAACGGGCAAGCGCTTGTTGTTTATTGGTTACAATTTCACGTCACTAGCTGCGTTATTAATGGAGATATCGTTATTCAATGTGCACTAGGATTTTTCAAACTTTTAAAAAATCGAAATATCTCGAAAATACTTCATTTTTGGTATTGGGCATTGTGCACAAATTTTATCTAGAATTTCATGTAGAATTCGAAAATAAAATAAAAAATATTAGGTTCCATTTAAAATAACAAAGTTGACGTCTACTTCCGGTATAACCGGAAGTTCCACATTCAGGACAATATTATATTTGAACTCAGCGTCAGCTAAAACCTACAGCTTCGTAATTTCAGATTTTTACATAACTGTATCCGCCATTACTTTTAATCAAAACTCTTCGCCCACCATATATATATATATATATATATATATATATATATATATATATATATATATATATATATATATATATATATATAGTATTTGTTATAACACTAGTGCTTGTTTATTAATCTGGCTTTGGTGACAAAAATACAAAAATGTACAAAACATTGGTGATCAATAATCATTTTGGTGCTCTTTTAAGGTATACTTTCGTACTTAATTACTAATCAATAGTAACTTGCCTGTGCAAACTTGAATTGAATGTAGTTTATATCTACAGTTGAAGCATTCTTAACGTTAACAGTAAATGGCAGTTTTTCACCGGGGACGTAACCACTTTTAGGCATTTGAACTGTAATTGTAATAGGCCCAGAGCTTTTAAATATAGATGGCGGTCTTTTGCCTATACTCAATTCGAATGGTTTCTATAAAATATATTAATTTGAGAAATTATTGATAGACACCCTGAATAGTTGCTACCTCCAAACCGCTTACAGTCGTTAAATCAAGGCTTGACATCACTCTAAAAATTTTTTCGAGATCAATGTTAGTATTCCAAGACCTTTCCAATGTAACTTTAATAACATATTCCACGCAGCCATAGTATACATTAAGCAGGTTAAAAGGTACTACGTACGATGCGACTGTCTTTTTATAGGTAGGATCTCCCTCAGCCATACTGGATGGAGCAGTTGTAGAAAGTACATACGTAAAAGGATATGTATACATTCCTGGGGGAAAGGTCATCTCGCCTACCAAAAACAATCATTATTTTAAAGCTTCTCTATACTAAGTTAGAACCTGACTTTCCAACAAGTCAATATCGGTCTCAAAAAATACTTCTTGTGCACGACGATAAGAAAAGGCACTTATTTTCCAAAATACCTTAGCATCTCCACATATTTTTAATTTTATAGCTAAAAAATTAAATCTTTATTTTCGTTAAAAATCGTAATTTAAAATATTTACCCTTAACTTTATTTTCAGATGCAAAATTACACTCCACTCTTCCATTTATCGTTTCTCCCGGTGCATATTCATCTTTTTCTAAAAATATTTCACATTTATCTCCCATTTTTTATTACGAAAATAAACATTTGTTGAGCACTGTAAAGTTGACCCGCCCTATACCCTGAAATTTATTGATTTCAGGATTGTCTTCGTATCAAATGAATGTAAGTCACTAGTTCACTTCATGCAACGAGTTTTATAATAATCTCTAAATAAAAAAATCAATGGACAAATAAATGTAACTATAAAGAAAAGCACTTTAAATGTGTAGGTGTTAATTTTTATATTGCATAATAAAAGTATAAAGTTGTTTTAATTAGTGAGAATTAATCCAGAGATACCAAACGGAATTATTAATAAAAACGTATTTACCGGGCTTTAGTGTATTTCAATATAAATTATACACATTTAATACGATGCGACAACAGTAAGGAACGTTTGATATTCATTGAGAAATTAAATTTATGAAATACAAAAATCCAAGAAAAGTATTTTTAACAATTAGGTCTAACATGTACAAAAGTTTGTATTGTAAGTGTTTTGTAACTATGGTCTCATACTAGTTGGGTTGATCGGATTATTTCCGCAGTTCTTGTTTTGGTAGCATGACGCTTCCGTCAGCAGGTTTAGTCCTGAGAAGGACTATTTTCGCAGTTGAGTCAAATTCATCTGTCTGATTTTTTTCAAAGCACTTTATTCTCGGATTTGAACCTTTCACTTACAAGTCTGACACCTTTGTTACTGAACATGTCTGGAACGAAGACTACCGAATCCAATGAGATAATATACAGATAGTGCAAAGGAAGAAAACACAACTTCGCTGAAAACTCAATGAAGCCACTTACATAGCACTGGCACAAAATCCGACAAGCCAGGATAGTGTAGAAATGACACCCATGTGGATGCAACAACGGCGAAGATCTTACGCGCAATACGCCTACGCAAAGGGTTACTGCGCAACTACGAAACAGTAAAGTAAAAAATATCTAGTGTGTAACAAAACATGACCTTCCAACCTACAAAGTGGAAATTAAAATAAATGAAATATAAAAAGGAAAAAATTGAGCAACTTCTGAAATTCTAATATACTTTTAAAAAATTAATTAATCGGATATTTCACCTAATTCCAGAAAATATTTATTTATTATTGCACTACTAGTTTCAAATGCTAGGCATTCATTTTCAAGTGCTTTTTTATATAACCGATTTAAAAACTAAATATTTGAAATCTATCAAATAAACAGATATTATGATTATAAATAACAGAGGGTGGTAGGGTAGGTAACGGTAACAGTATGTAAAATTAAACATAAACAATAAAGGACTAAACTAAATCTAATAATATGGTTGTAGTATTGCCGGAATCTGAGTTCATCAATTTGGTTTTATCAAATTTGGTAATATAAATCGCCTCAAAAATGTCTAGATGGCATGGGTTTGATACTTTTTTTAATAATTTCATTTTATTAATGTCTATGTAATGGCCATAATTCAGTAGATGTTCAGCCACGCTAGATTTTGAAGGTTCATTGTTTCTGAAAGCCCGGAAATGTTCTTTAAATCGTGTTTGTAAATTTCTAGACGTTCTTCCAAAATATGTACAATCACAACCATCTTGACATGAAATTTTATATATACCTGAATTTTGTAAATCTGGAATGATGTCTTTAGGGTTTCTAACAAAAATTGCAAAGTATTTTCATTTTTAAAACGACACTAATATTGTTTCTTTTACAGCACTTCTGTATCGAGTTCGTAACTGATTTAAAAACGGTAAACTAAAACGGATAACAGGGTCTAAATTTGAAACTAAGGTCGTAGAGTTTTCTTTGCCGAACTCTTTCATGTTTCTGAATAACTGCACGAATAGTTTTTTTAGAATATCCATTAATTTCACCTAACTTCAGAATGTAGTTATATTCTTTTTTATAGTTTTCTTGATTTAAAGGTAAAGAAACTAAGCGATGTGTCGTAGAATGGAACGCGGCCATTTTATGCTGATAGCAGTGGTATGAATTTGAAGTTATATATCTACCTGTAAAGGTAGATTTTCTATAAATATCGAAAATTAATTTGATATCTATTCTTTCTACCATTACGTCCAAGAAAGGAAGATGGTTGTCGATTTCTACTTCATATGTAAATCTTATAGATGGAAATTGTGAGTTTAACATTTCAAAGTTCTTATGATGTAGCGTTGATTAACTATAGCAAAATATCATCTACATATCTCACCCAAATTCGTGGAAAAGTCAGTTGAGTTTCTTTTAGATGTATTTCAAAATAACAAAGAAACAACTCCGATATAAATGGGGAAGAGCATTACCCATAGCTGTGCCTTCATGTTGGACGTAAAATTATTTCTAAAACTAAAAATATTTTGTTTCATACACATATCAGTGAGTTCTATGTACATCTTAATTTTATTAGGTTCTACATCATTTGAAAACAACCACTTTCTTAGTAATGACATGGTATATTCTATAGGAACACTAGGAAAAAGAGAAACTATATCAAAGATACCATCTTTTCATTGCGTTTCAAAGAAATATCAGAAACGCGCTTCGTAAATTCTATACAATTTCTAACTGATAGACCATTAGGTGGAGTTAACATAGAAAATTCTCTAACTAGCCATTTAGAAATTTTTTCGGTTGGTGCATTAATATTAGAAGCAATTGGTCTCATTTTAACACCTGGTTTGTGGGTTTTAGCTAAACAATGTAATCTTGGAACTTGTGGATTGCTGTGTTTAAGTTTTTTACGAAGTTCAGTTGTCAAAATGGTTTTATACTTTTTTAAAACAACTTCTACTTTATAGAGCATTGAAGGTAAAGGATTTTTGTTAAAATTTGATAAGGACCGTCTTCAATTAGCTTATTGACTCTCTGATCGTATTCTAGTTTGTCCAAAATTACCACGTTGTTGCTTTTATCTGCTTTTATTACATATACATTTTTGTTTTAATTTTCTTAATGGTATCATATATATTTTTAAGGTTTTGGTGCACGGTATAATTTTTAGATGTACTTATAGTCTCATATGCAGTATGTGTAATTTTTCTATTAGCAGCATGGTCACTTAATGACTTCATCATTTCAGTTGCAGAATGTACATGTGCAACCAACGAGTTAACAGGCGTTTTTAATGGAGAAATAGAAAATTTTAAACCATTGTTAAGTAAATCCAACTCATCTTTATCAAAAGTACACGAAGACTGATTTATTACAAAGTTGTCAATTGGCCTAGGTCTAATACGTGAATGTTCTACAAATTCACCATATTTTTGCTCTGATAATAATTTTTCAAATTTTGTATTCAAAATATTTTTCTTTTTGATAATTTTTGTACCAATTACTTCGTATATATGTCTAAAAAGGTTAAACAAATCTTCTGAGGGAATTTGATTCATTGCATATAAACGATGCAACTTTAAGTGTAAATTATATGTTTGAAGTTCAGTTTTACTAAGAAGAAAGTAGTGATAAGAGATTTCTTTCTTTAGCCATATTTTTTTAGATTCTTTAATTACATCATATGTGCGATTATTTCTAATTTTTGTCCATATGTTTATAAAATTTGGTATAATACCGTACTTTTTACACTTCTTTAGAAAGTTGATATCAAGTAGTAACATCTGGATCTTTGTTTTGAGTTTGAAAAATTAGAAATAATCGCACATATGATGTAATTAAAGAATCTAAAAAAATATGGCTAAAGAAAGAATGCTCTATAAAGTAGAAGTTGTTTTAAAAAAGTATAAAACCATTTTGACAACTGAACTTCGTAAAAACTTAAACACAGCAATCCACAAGTTCCAAGATTACATTGCTTAGCTAAAACCCACAAACCAGGTGTTAAAATGAGACCAATTGCTTCTAATATTAATGCACCAACCGAAAAAATTTCTAAATGGCTAGTTAGAGAATTTTCTATGTTAACTCCACCTAATGGTCTATCAGTTAGAAATTGTATAGAATTTACGAAGCGCGTTTCTGATATTTCTTTGAAACGCAATGAAAAGATGGTATCTTTTGATATAGTTTCTCTTTTCCTAGTGTTCTATAGAATATACCATGTCATTACTAAGAAAGTGGTTGTTTTCAAATGATGTAGAACCTAATAAAATTAAGATGTACATAGAACTCACTGATATGTGTATGAAACAAAATATTTTTAGTTTTAGAAATAATTTTTACGTCCAACATGAAGGCACAGCTATGGGTAATGCTCTCTCCCATTTATATCGGAGTTGTTTCTTTGTTATTTTGAAATACATCTAAAAGAAACTCAACTGACTTTTCCACGAATTTGGGTGAGATATGTAGATGATATTTTTGCTATAGTTAATCAACGCTACATCATAACAACTTTGGAAATGTTAAACTCACAATTTCCATCTATAAGATTTACATATGAAGTAGAAATCGACAACCATCTTCCTTTCTTGGACGTAATGGTAGAAAGAATAGATAACAAATTAATTTTCGATATTTATAGAAAATCTACCTTTACAGGTAGATATATAACTTCAAATTCATACCACTGCTATCAGCATAAAATGGCCACGTTCCATTCTACGACACATCGCTTAGTTTCTTTACCTTTAAATCAAGAAAACTATAAAAAAGAATATAACTACATTCTGAAGTTAGGTGAAATTAATGGATATTCTAAAAAAACTATTCGTGCAGTTATTCAGAAACATGAAAGAGTTCGGCAAAGAAAAACTCTTACGACCTTAGTTTCAAATTTAGACCCTGTTATCCGTTTTAGTGTACCGTTTTTTAAATCAGTTACGAACTCGATACAGAAGTGCTGTAAAAGAAACAATATTAGTGTCGTTTTTAAAAATGAAAATACTTTGCAATTTTTGTTAGGAAACCCTAAAGACATCATTCCAGATTTACAAAATTCAGGTATATATAAAATTTCATGTCAAGATGGTTGTGATTGTACATAATTTGGAAGAACGTCTAGAAATTTACAAACACGATTTAAAGAACATTTCCGGGCTTTCAAAAACAATGAACCTTCAAAATCTAGCGTGGCTGAACATCTACTGAATTATGGCCATTACATAGACATTAATAAAATGAAATTATTAAAAAAAGTATCAAACCCATGCCATCTAGACATTTTTGAGGCGATTTATATTACCAAATTTGATAAAACCAAATTGATGAACTCAGATTCCGGCAATACTACAACCATATTATTAGATTTAGTTTAGTCCTTTATTGTTTATGTTTAATTTTACATACTGTTACCGTTACCTACCCTACCACCCTCTGTTATTTATAATCATAATATCTGTTTATTTGATAGATTTCAAATATTTAGTTTTTAAATCGGTTATATAAAAAAGCACTTGAAAATGAATGCTTAGCATTTGAAACTAGTAGTGCAATAATAAATAAATATTTTCTGGAATTAGGTGAAATATCCGATTAATTAATTTTTTAAAAGTAAATGAAATAATTATACTTTTTTTAGGATAACTATGCAACCTCTTTTTATCTTCCAACCTACACATACATACAGGGTGGCGCATTAGTGTGACAAAGTCCCATATCTCCTTTATTTAAAGAGATACAAAAAAAAATTAAATACAAAAGTTGTAAGATATGTTCTGGTGCATATTCCAAAAATATTTTTAATTATATAGGGTAGATCACAAAAGCTTAGAAGTAGGGTAACCACCCTACCTATGGTCACCTTAAGGAAAATTTAATTTTGTTTTTGAATGATCCAGTGATTCATGCTTATTAGGTGCTTAAGGCGATGGAATACTATTTGTTGGGGGTTCCTTTTTGATTCAGAAATCTCTTTGATTCATCTTATTTCACCTAAATATTTTTGTACAACCTTAAACAGATCACTGGTAATTTCACCACCTATGGCCAGGCAAACCCTACCTATGGCCACTGTCACAACCACCTATGGCCATGTTAAGAAATCAACGACTTTCTACCAAAAAACGGTTTTATTGATTATAAATCATGATCATGAAAACAACAAACCCTAATCTACGTAAGTGCTAAGTTCCTGGACATGGAAGAAACCTCTCTTCATTTGTTTTGGGACTTGTATCATGGCCTTAACTTCACTCCATTCATAAAATAAAATGTCCTCTTTGATAGGCCACTTAAAATATTTTGAACCTTTCTGGAGGCACTTTACCTTACTCCCTTTGTCTAAAACTTCCAAAACCTGACCTGGGAAATTATTGCCATTATAATGAACAAGCACCCAACAACCATTCAGAATCTGATTTCGATCGAACGAAGGCATGGGCGACTCATTTTGATCGGTTAAATTTTCACGCCATTCAATTTCCGACAAATCACTGTGGCTACTCATTTCAACATCAGAATCAGAACTAGATTCTACCACTTGTCTCTTAGGCCTAGCTTTGGTCTGTTGGCTCTTCTTCAAAAGTCTTTGGCGTTTTCTATCGTTCTTTTTCCTCTCTACCTCTTTTTTTTCTCTGTCTTTTGCCTCAAAAATTTCAACCCATTTTGTTGAAGTTATGACAGTTGGGATATATTCCAGCTTTTTTTTCTTTGACTCAGGCCAAACTACCACCTCATCTAGAACCTCAATTAACGACTTTGCTCCTGACTGAGGTGTTTCAGGCTCATCATCAGCCTTGTCAGATTCTGCTGCGTTAGTCGAGAGAACGTTTTCTGCCACTTTGGGAGGTGTGTGAATTTGAGCATTGCTTGAGCTCGCTGTCACTTCAATCTCAGGATTAATGCCTGTATCAGGTTGGCTCAGCTCACTCCAATCATCTTCCCAGTTTTGAGTGTTATCTATGCTATCAGCTGACTTTCCTTCCACCTCATCTTTTATTTCTTTCCAGAAATCAAATAACTTCAAATAGGTCACATCTCCATCGAAATCGTAGTTCTTTTACCTGACTCTGTTGAATTCATTTAAAATTTCAATGGAAATTCTATTTACAATAAATTGAAGATGTCTTGCGCAATTTTTTTGTTGTTCACTTTCCCTAACTTTACTATACTCTCTTCTATCGATAATCTTCGAGTAGTCCACTCCATCTGAATTAAAAGGGTAGAGTCCTGTCGCCCTAAAACCAGCAATAATATTTTTCAGCATGGTTTCACTTCCTGTTATTAAACTATTAAGAGCTTTTGGCATGTCTAGTTTTCCAACTTCCCGGCCTCCATGATCCACCCTCCAATTGCTCTTCAGTGCCACCCATTTCGTTTTTATGGCTTTAAATACAACCACGTCTAGTGGTTGCAGAATGTGAGTAGCGTTAGGAAACAATGCCACTAAAATGATCCCATTCTCCTTACAAAATCGGCTTAACTGCAAGGTCATGTGCGATTTGTGACCGTCTAAGAATACTATCACAGGTTTTTGGATTTGCTGCTCATCCAGATATTTATTAAAAACGTTTGCAAAATATTAAAAAAAAGCAGCGGCAGTCATCCAGACTCTTGCGGTTTTGCCGATTGACCATCCCGGCGGAGCAGAAGCAACTGCGGCAACCGGCAATCGTTCATATTTAAAAATAGTTAATGGAGGAGCAAACACTCCATCTGCCCTAACTGTGAAGAGAGTTGTGACGTTCTCCTTGTCAGATCTGGAAGACTCACAGTAGACAGATCTTCCTTTTGGTGCCAAGACTAGTTCTGCCCCTGGTGCTAAGTTGAAGCACGTCTCATCCATATTAAAGATTCTGCGTGGATGTTGCAGAACGTCGCAATCATTTCCCAATAAATCCTTCACATCTTTAAACCACTGCTTAATTTTCTGTTCAGTAACGCTTCCTCGAGCTCTGTTGACATATTCTGCCCTTTTTTGTTTAATTTGAGGATGTCTTTTTAAGAAAGACGCAACCCATTTCTTTGATGGCTTATTGTCCTTGAACATGGAGGTTGTGGGTCTACTAACTTGCGTGTCAGTTTCGTTGAGGATTTTTTGGATGGTAGTCAAAAGTCCGTCTTTAGTTATTGGAAGACCCCTATCAGTAGAGTGTATTATCCACCTACATAACTCTTCTTCCAAACCCATACCCAAAACACTATGGTATCCACTGTGCCCATTGATTCGACGGGAGCTTTCCCGGACAGTTTGTTCCTCGGTGTTGTACGAGGAACTTGAAATTCTCTAGCAGCTTGGGCAGCAGGCATTCCTTTCTTAATCGCATTAAGCGCTTTCTGAACTTTCGAGGGGAATACTGGAACCGTTTTAATTTTTCGATATTGAATCTGAAAATTAGAAATCAACGTAAACTAAAATAATCGGTCTTGCTGTTAATCTGGCTTATTATATGCAATAGATAAATAATCATTTTAAACAGCATAATCAAGAAAACGAATAAAATACACAAATAGCCATAAGTGGTTAACATGGGGAATCCTCTATGGCCACCAGATGGCCATAGGCGGTTCTCCATTCTCCTAACGCTACCACTTATGGCCATGCGGCAAATTGTATCAAAAACATTGTTTAAAGATTCATGTACATTTTACATTTAAAATTTAACATAAGAATCACCAGAATTTTCCAACAAGAATGTGTTATTAATAAATATTTTAAGGACGTTAACGGATAAAAAAATGATATTACCTTAACAAAGTCCACAAGGTTTCAATCGAAACAAAGCATACACGAATTCCACTTATGCGTTCACAATAAAAACAAACTCTACCGGCACTACCAACTAATTATTTCGATTACTTAGTATTCATACTTTCTTATGTTGGCACAGTAATCACTTGGTTTCGACTTTCCCGCTTAATTTTAAAATGTTTAGTAGGACTGGATATAGGGGGGTAGTGGCCATAGGTAGGGTGTTCACCCTAATTTTAATTTTTTTTTTTAATAGAAAACCCTATATATTATTCCATATTTAGATCCTAGATACAATTTTAGACACATTTTATGTACAATGTCCTATACCTAAGTCTAACCGTTTTTGACAAATTTCAAATTTTTTGCCAAAAATGACGTTTGCAGGCCAGAACATAGGTGGAAATCTTTTCTAAACGAAGCCTTTATCAATTAGTTATGGTTGGTTTCCTTGGAAATGGGGACCTACTCTAATGGGCTGTATTGATATTTTTGTAATACATTCATACAGGGTGATCAAAATGGACAATAAAAAGTAGATTCAAAAAAACCTATAAAGTGATTTTTTTTTTATGGAAACCCCCTATTTTTTTAATTCTGTCTTATTCAGCATTAAAAAATAAGGGTGACTTTGTAAAATTGTATGTAGAATCTAAATATGTAATAATATATAGGGTTTTCTATTTAAAAAAAAATTTAAAATTCTAAGCTTTTATGATCTACCCTGTATAATTAAAAATATTTTTGGAATATGCACCAGAACATATCTTACAACTTTTGTATTTAATTTTTTTATGTATCTCTTTAAATAAAGGAGATATGGGACTTTGTCACACTAATGCGCCACCCTGTATGTAGATATAAAAGGTTACAGAACCGATTTTTTTCACCATCTCTAAATCGACTTAATAGATCATTTTGCAACTTTTGGCGTGATATCTGGATGTGTGCGTGTGCGTGCTTACGCGCATGCGTGCGTGAGTGCGTACGTGCGTGAGTGCGCAAGTGCGCGTGTTCGTGTGTGTGCGTGTGCATGTGAATGCGTGTGCGCGTAAAGGGTGTTTTACCTTAAATGAACCCTAGAGCAGCATTCTAAATCGACGGTGTAGGTGTAGTATGTGCTACTATAAGATTATCCTAGAAAATAAAATGTGATACGGAAGGTCTGGAAGGCGCAATTATTTTATTCAGTAAAGGCTGCTTTTCTCTAATTGAATTCCAAAGGGGTATTTTAAGTAGACGGCGCTTGATCTTTATGTGTATACGCTAACGAAGAATGAGCCTTGAAAAGAAAATATGAAACTGTAGGTTAGAAGCGCGCAACGGTTTATTTTTTTCTGAAAAAGATGTTTTAGCCTAAATGAATAGTAAATGCCCATTCTACATCGACGGTGTTTAGTGCACATGTATTATTTGCTATTAGAGAATTACTCTAAGAAAGAAAAGTGAGACGGCAAGTCAGATAGAAGCAATGATCTTATTCTGTAGGGCGTTGTACCCTAAATAAACCGCAGAACAGGTTTCTAAATCTACGGCGCTTGATGTTGATGTAGTATCCGGTACTAGAAAATTACCTTAGAAGGGAAAATGAAACGGTAGGTCAGCAAGGCGCAATTATTTTTTTCAGTGAAGGGTATTTTCCTAAATGAACCCCAGAGCAGCATTTTAAGTCGACGGTGCTTGGTGTACATGTAGTATATACTACTAGAGAATTACCCTAGATGGGAAAATGTGAAATTGTACGTCAGAAAGGGGAAGTTATTTTTTTTTCTGTAAAGGGCGTTTCGCCCTAAATGAATAACAAAATTACATTCTAAATTGATGGCGTTTTGTTTACGTGTCATATATTCTATTAGAAAGTGACTGGGTAGATTAGGAGGCAATAATTGTTTGTCCTGTAAAGGGAGTTATACTCTTAATGAACCCTACTACGGCATTCTCAGTAAACGGCACTTGGTGTACATGTAGTATACCTTACTAGAAATGTGTAACGATAAGTCATACCGAAATTTTGTGGAATACACTATTTATTCACATTACCTTAATTTCTTAATTATTTTACCCCGCATGTACACCTTGGGTGTTCGGGTACAGTCCTTCTTTGGTTCCTGTCTTCAAAGAGATATTTTAACTTCGAGAAGCTCCTTTCGCCACTGGGTACAGTTATAATTAGTATCGTTAGCAATATTTTTCAAGGTTTGGGGCAAAATTTAACTTTGTCCAAATACTGCTGAAATTTCTTCTGGTAATGATACCTTATTTATGTCAATAGAATCATTATCAGTTAAAATACATTCCATGTTGTTACAGTGTTTCAGTAGCATTTCTTTGACATGGTGTTTAAGTGGTATATACACCTCTGTCCCAAAATAAACCGGAATCGCTTTCTACAGATGGAACCATTGACGGCATCTGTCGGCTGGTGATTGATTTATGTAATGGGAACCTTCCTTACCAATCTGTCAAAGTTGGATAACATTTCGGTCAGTGGGCGCCGATATCCAAGGTGGTGCAAAAAGAACTCATGAATTTTAAACTGTTATAAACTGTATAATTTTCATCATATAACTAATTTATTTACAGCAATATTTTCCCTAAGTAACCCAATTTCAGAATTGACAATTAATTTAAGATAAGGCTTAATTTTAATCAGAAAGATGACGTCCTCCTTCGGAAAAAGAACGCATGGTTTGAGTAGCGTAGTGTAACTGAAGTTGCATAATAAGGTGGTGGGGAGCGCTGTTTTTGCTGGTTGGAGCGTCCAGTTCAAAAGTAATGAATCGTTATCACTGTTCAAAGGTTTTTGCGTACACAGTTTAACGTTAAGCACAATGGTTCGATACCAGATCGTAACACCATACTTCGTTGGATTAAATTCTTTCGCAAAACTGGACCACTTACGAAAAATAAGTCAACTGGTCGTTCTCGTACGGTGCGAACTCCGCAGAATGTCGAACGTTTGTTCTTCAAAATCCTCGCCGCTCTACTAAACGGCGTGCTCCAACGTTGAGCTTGTCTTGTCGCTCGCTGCAGCGCATTTTGGATTGTGAATTGAACTTTTATCCTTACAAAATTATAATCGTACAAAAGCTTAAAGAACGTGATTTTAATGAACGAAGACTGTCTTGTGAGAGAATACTTGATGTTCTGGTTTCTCATAACGTTTTGTTAATGATAAGCTCTGAAGCTCACTTTCACTTGGATGGGTTTATAAACAAACAAAACTGTTGCTATTGGGCAGCAGACAACCCAAAAGAATTGCATCAAAAACCGCTGCACAGTGCTAAAGTAACCGTGTGGAGTGGAGTTTCCAAAGTGGGAATCGTTGGGCCTTACTTCTTTTTAAGAAGGCCGTGTAAGTATAACAGTAAATTCTGAACGTTACATTGCAATGTTACGTAATTTTTGCTGTCCAAACTTAAGGCTTTGGGAATCAACATGGCAGAAACGTGGGTGGGTGAGTAAGAGTGAGTGAGTGAGTGAGTGGAGTGAGTAAGCAAATGAGTGAGTGAGTGAGTGAGTGAGTGAGTGAGTGAGTGAGTGAGTGAGTGAGTGAGTGAGTGAGTGAGTGAGTGAGAGAGTAAGTGAGTGAGTGAGTGAGTGAGTGAGTGAGTAAGCGAGTGAGTGTGTGAGTGTGCATGTGTGTGTGTGTGTGTGTGTGTGTGTGTGTGTGTGTGTGTGTGTGTCTGTGTGAGTATGTGCATGAGTGGTTGTGAATTTGTGTACGGGTGTGTGGGAGAGGCAGTTTATGCCCACATGCGTGTAGTTGTATGTGTGTGGGTGCATGCGTGCGTGTGTGTGAGTGAGTGAGTGACTGTGTGAGTAAGTGAGTGAGTGTGTGGTTGTTTGTGTGTGTGTGTGTGTGTGTGTATGTATGTGTGTGTGTGTGTGTGTGTGTGTGTGTGTGTATGTGTGTGTGTGTATGAGTGGGTGTGAATTTGTGTAAGGGTGTGTGGTAGAGGCATTTTATGCCCGCGTGTGTGTATGTGTGTGTGTGTGTGCGGCGTGCGTGTATATGTGGGTGCCTGCGTACGTAGGTGTGTTGCCTATTTTCGTAATAAACAGTATAAAAGGGGTTGCATAATTATCCTAAAGAATTATCATTAAAATTATTTAGTTTCTGTGGGTTGCAAAGTCGTGTGTAGATATTTTCATTTCATCAATAATATGAGGCTTAAGCGCATCAGATCTATTATCGCATTTAGTGTATTTTCCCAAGATAGTGAGCTTGAGTCTTTTCTCTTTTGGGCACTTTACGGACATGCTATTTCATAATAGGATTAAATTCAGATCGCAACTCAATTATTCTGAAGCAATTGCCGCTTTTATACATAAACAACTCGTCGCTTGTACTTCGAAGAGCGAGATATCTTTTACCAAACACTTTAACAATTTTTATGATTCTTAAAAGCACTTCGTTTCAAAGATTTATTTGGGAATTAGTAATTCTTTGAGCAGCCACATTTATAGTTTTACAACGCATTAACCTTTAGTTCGTTTCTAAACATGACTCACGCTTTTTTACAGTTTCCCCAAAGTTTTAAAACCCACTTTTGAAAGACGCAGTTTTGGGAAAGAGAATACACTAACCAGCCTTGTCTCGATTGCTTAAAATTGTGGCCACCATGCTGCATATGTATTCAAAGTTTGTAGAATACTTTCTGTGGGTATCACGTTGGTGTCAATTTTGTAATGCTTTAGCTTGGACTCAGAGTATCATCACTTCCAATTAATTTTTGAAACTTCGTACATTTGTAAGGTGAGCCAATACCTCTTCAAAGTCATGATGTCCTAATACACATTTTTGCCTCGATGATTATTACCGTCGGGTTAGACAGATTTCAGAACCAAACAGGGGCACAAGTAAGTATTCCACACTTCTGTACCCCTGGTATAAAAAAGGTGAGCAAATACCTCTTCAAACTCATGATGTCCTAAAACACAAAGTTTTCCTCAATTTACGCAGATTTCAGAAGCAAAGAGAGTCATAGGTTCCTCTTCGGACTTCCGAATACTTGACACAAAAAGGGTTTGTTAATTTTAGAATCAAAAGAACTGTAAGGATTAGGAAAGAACAGAAGACTAAAGTATTAGGTAAACAAATACCTCTTCCAACTTATGATGTCCTGATACACAATTTTTGCCTCATTGTTTGCTACGGTCGGGTTAGACAGATTTCAGAACCAAACAGGCACACAACTACATGTTCCACACTTCTCTGCCCCAGGTATAAAAAGGTGAGCAAATACTTTTTCAAACTAATGATGTCCAAATACAGAAAGTTTGCCTCAATTTACGCCGATTTCTGAAGCAAACAGGGTCATAGATTCCTCGTCTGGACTTCTGAATATTTGACACAAAAAAGGTTTGTTAATTTTAGAATCAAAAAACTATAAGAATTAGGAAAGAACATAGGACCAAAGTATTAGGTAAACAAATACCTCTTCAAACTTATGATGTCCTAATACACAATTTTTGTCTCGATGATTATTACAGTCGGGTTAGACAGATTTCAGAACCAAACAGGGGCACAAGTACGTGTTCCACACTTCTGTACCCCTGATATAAAAAACGTGATGTCCTAAAACACAAAGTTTGCCTCAATTTACGCAGATTTCAGAAGCAAACATGGTCATAGGTTCCTCTTCCGGACTTCTGAATACTTGACACTAAAAAGGTTTGTTAATTTTAGAATCAAAAGAACTATAAGAATTAGGAAAGAACAGAAGACCAAAGTATTAGGTAAACAAATACCTATTCAAACTTATGATGTCCTAATACACAATCTTTGCATCGATGGTTGTCACAATCGGGTTAGTCAGATTTTAGAAGCAAACAGGGACACAAGTACGTGTTCCACACTTCTGTACCCCTGGTATAAAAAAGGTAAGCTAATACCTCCTCAAACTCATGATGTCCTAATACACAATTTTTGGCTCGGTGATTGTCACTGTCGGGTTAGACAGATATCAGAGCCAAACAGGGGCACAAGTACGTGTTCCGAACCTCTGTACTTCAGGTATAAAAAAAGGTGAGCAAATACTTCTTCAAACTCATGATGTTCTAATACACAAAGTTTGCATCAATTTACGCCGATTTCAGAAGCAAACAGGGTCATAGGTACCTCTCCAGACTTCTGAATACTTGACACAAAAACGATTTGTTAATTTTAATTTCAAAAGAACTGTAGGAATTAGGAAAGAGAAGAAGACCAAAGTATTAGGTAAACAAATACCTCTTCAAACTCATGATGTCCTAATACACAATTTTTGCCTCGGTGATTGTTACTGTCGGGTTAGACAGATTTCAGAACCAAACAGGGGCCCAAGTACGTGTTCCACAATTCTGTACCCCTGGTATAAAAAAGGTGATGTCCTAAAACACAAAATTTGCCTCAATTTACGCAGATTTCAGAAGCAAACATGGTCATAGGTTCTTCTTCCGGACTTCTGAATACTTGACACTAAAAAGGTTTGTTAATTTTAGAATCAAGAGAACTATAAGGATTAGGAAAGAACAGAAGATCAAAGTATTAGGTAAACAAATACCTCTTCAAACTTATGATGTCGTAATAAACAATTTTTGCCTCGATGATTATTACAGTCGGGTTAGACAGATTTCAGAACAAAACAGGGGCACCTATTCAAATTTATGATGTCCTAATACACAATCTTTGCCTCGATGGTTGTCACAGTCGGGTTAGACAGATTTTAGAACCAAACAGGGACACGAGTACGTGTTCCACACTTCTGTACCCCTGGTATAAAATGGTGAACAAGTACCTCTTCAAACTCATGACGTCCTAATACACTAAGTTTGTCTCAATTTACGCCGATTTCAAAAGCAAACACGGTCATAGATTCCTCTTCCGGACTTCTGAATACTTGACACAAAAAGGGTTTATTAATTTTAGAATCAAAAGAGCTATAAGAATTAGGAAAGAACAGAAGACCAAAGTATTAGGTAAACAAATACCTCTTCAAACTTATAATGTCTTAATACGCAATTTTTGCCTCGGTGATAGTTATTGTCGGGTTAGACAGATTTCAGAACCAAACGGGGGCACAAGTACGTGTTTCGAACCTCTGTACTTCTGGTATAAAAAAGGTGAGAAAATACCTCTTCAAACTCATGATGTCCTAATACACAAAATTTGCCTCAATTTACGCAGATTTCAGAAGCAAACACGGTCATAGATTCCTCTTCCGGACTTCTGAATACTTGACACAAAAAGGGTTTATTAATTTTAGAATCAAAAGAGCTATAAGAATTAGGAAAGAACAGAAGACCAAAGTATTAGGTAAACAAATACCTCTTCAAACTTATGATGTCCTAATACACAATTTTTGCCTCGATGATTGTTACAGTCGGGTTAGACAGAATTCAGAACCAAACAGGGGCACAAGTACGTGTTCCACACTTCTGTACTCTTGGTATAAAAGAGGTGAGCAAATACCTCTTCAAACGCATGATGTCCTAATACACAACGTTTGCCTTAATTTACGCCGATTTCAGAACCAAGCATGGTCATAGGTACCTCCTCCGGACTTCTGAGTACTTGACACAAAAAAGGATTGTTAATTTTAGTATCAAAAGAACTATAAGTCACAGTCATTTTCTGGCGGTTCCGTATTTTATTTTATTACCGGACTTGATGTTTCATTCTCAGAGTCGTCTCTATAGCAACTGTGGCAAGAATAATTTACTTTTTGTTCTAGTACAAAAAGTAATTCGACCTTGATCAGACATCATCATCAAGTGAGTGACGTTCATGGAATGTAATTATTTCCAATTTTTCATTTTCCTTTTTAAGCAAGTGTAAGGTTATTTAAATATTTCGAGTGATTATCTTCTATGAACAGAACTTTGATAGACATTTGCCGTCGTTGGTGGCTTAATCTGTCTTCAAGTTACATCACCATCATCTGTCAGATTTGAATCAAATTTATAGAGGTAAAATCCAATGAATATTAATCAAAACTACTCTGAAAGTTTTTTATTTCACTAAAATGTAGCATAGTACCTACTAATTTTCTATAAAATAGAAATTTCTAGTACTAATTTCGACATAAACGAGGAGTTCCCAAACAAGTTGTGAGCTGTAGATAAATGACTGAGTATAAAGGTAAAAGTAGCCGGAGAAAAAAATGTATGTTTTGTGAAGAACTGAAATCCTTTAGCTATAAAACTGAAATTAATTATTTAAAACTTAATATTTTTAATTGTGCCGACCAGTCTGGCCCTGCACGTCCGTCTGTGTCCGTGATTGCAGAAAAAACAGCTCAACTTTATTCAAACCAGTTCTCGCTAGTTTACAGAATGCCTACTAAGGATGTGCATATTGACATTGCCCTCGATCGAATGACATTTGAAAATCATTCCCGTAGAATTGTAAACTACTTCAGTAGTTTAGCCTTACTGGAGTATGGAAAAATTTTGTGGGACGTGACAAAATATCTTGGACCGTGGGAACTTTTTTTTAGAAATTGATCTGAGCCAAAGCGAAGATTTTTGGGGACTTGAGAAACAGGTTTTCGTTTTTGGGAAACAGGTACCCGTTTTTAAAGACCTGTTTATGGACAACGGGTACTTATTTATGGAAAACGGGAGCTTGTTTATTAAAAACGGATAGGGGAGAGTGGGCCACAATGAAACATTTTTTATTTTTTTATGCATAACTCATTCTCTGTTCACTATAAGTGAAGTTTTTTTTATGGGTAGAAATTGTGGAACATTTGCGATGCAGTTTTGGTAAGAATAAATATAAAATTATCCCAAGTAAATTTTTTATTGCCCTTTTTAAAAAAACATGATAACTGTTTCACTGTGGACCAACTATGGTACACAATGAAACGTCGAATAGTTTACAGTCAAACATAGTTAAAAGTTTATACAGGGAGTAAAGCATAATAAAATATTAAAAATTAAAAAGATATATTTCTTAAAAACAATATTAAAAAAAAGTTTAAAAAAGTAGATTAATTATCTCACGTCAAGTGAGCCAAAGGAAATGGAAAATTTCAGATAGTTCGACATCCTTTTCGTGTTTCGTCTGGCTTCGGGCTGAGGCAAAACACTTCTGATGTCACGTATATTCACAACAGAAACATCGGGTACAGTTGGAAATAGAAAGCTGCAATCTCCAAATTTTTTGTCTTGCGTAAAAAAGATGTTTCATATTCATCACCTCCCAATTCATCCAGTACCTTTCGGATGTAATAAATGTTCCCATTGAATCTAACAAGAACGACGTCTTCTTTCCTGGGCGTTTTATTTTCAAAATGGTCATCAACATCAGATAAACTCAAATGATCATCATCAGAGCTTCCAGCATATCTTAGTTCTACATCTGAATCTGACGACTCATCATGATGTTGTACTTTCTTTACTGGTTTGGCCTTTTTGTGTTTCTTTTCTACCACATTTAATTCTGATATTCTGATTCGAGTCTTTTGTGAAATATGCTTTCTGTTTTCTTTTTCCAGAAGAGCTTCTTTCTCGGCTGTGTCGGTTATTATACTTCGTTTCTTTTCCCTTGGCTGTCTGTTACTGTTCTTTCGACTGTGCGCCTTAGGGAATCCTTTATATTCTTGTGGTGAGATAAATTTTTCCTTCAAAATACTAGCAGCGGCAACGTTTCCAGTTGAGATGGCGACATTCTTCTCAGGTGTTCCTTGCTCACCATAATAGTTGCGATGGACTTGGCTCATCAACTGGATTATTGTTGTTTTATACTGACTGTGCTGGTGAGACACAGAAACTAACTTCATTAACATCTTCTTTTGAAGAGCTGGGAACTACGTCAGTTTCTACAAGAGGTCTATCAGATACTGCCGAGTTAAGGAAATCACTGTCTGTGAAAATGAATTTATTCAAAGGGTAGATTCCACACTTTCTAAACCCAGCCATTACATTTACCGGTGTTAATGCCCTTGAGAGAGCTTCAGATACACATTCACTGATATCATAAATCGATAGAGGAACACCCGGATGTCTAGTCATCCAAGATTGACAGTCGGAATTATAGTAACTCTTGAAAGGAGCAAATACTGACACATCAAGGGGTTGAGTTTTATTACGAGTATGTGGAGGAAGTGTTAGTATGTGTATCCCAGCATTTCTTGCTTTATCCACATCTTTAATGCTAATATGGCTCTCGTGATTGTCAAAGATTAATTAAGTAGGCCTCTCCTTACAACTTCCTGTATGTTTAATAAAATGATCCATAACAAGGGGAAATAATTCAGCATTCATCCAACCCGAAGAATTAGCCAAACCAAGTGTTCCTGAAAAACCACCCTTCAGCATATGTTCCTTAAATTTTTTCGGGGGAATACCATGACTGGTGGAATATAGGTGCCCAAAGCGGAGACCATAACACATGTTGTAACCTGATGCCCCCTTTCTCCACTTGTACAGCTGTTAACCTGTTTAACACCCTTCCCTGCTACAATTTTCTTAGGAACATGTACGGTAGTCGTACTAGTTTCGTCTAAATTGAAAATGGGGGAACCGTCTGTCAGTTTTGGTATTCGATTAAAAAGTTCCTCTAATTTGGTAAAAAACTGGTCGATATTGTGCCGGTTAAAGGAGGTTAATCTTGAGAGATTACACTGTTCAGGTTGGCGAATACTAAGATTGCCTCTTCTTTTTAAAAATCTTCTAAGCCAATCTGGCCCTGCTGCCTCATTTTGTTCCCATGATTCTGGAAACCGTTTCTTGTTTATTACTGCACATTCGTATGCCAGGTGTCTTACTTTGGCGATAGTTAACCCATGGGCCGTTTGGCTACATGTCGGGATATAGTCAGCTAATGAAGATTCTTAATGATGTTCCATGTTCATTATGAGGTTCCATACGAACGTTTAACATATCGAAATAATGTCACGTATTTTACCTTAAAATTCTGGGCAGCTTGCCTCAATGACATTCCATCATGAAGAACAGCATTAACAGCCGCAGTCATATCTTCTTCCGATGCATACCCTATTTTTTTTAAAAGAAGTAACTTGTAGGTTAGGTTAACAAATGATCCAGGCAGCCGATAAAATAGTAAAACAATGATTTAGTAAGAAGATACATTTTAAATATGTATGAAACTGTGACCTCTAAAAAACAAATTACCTTAAAATTGCCACTGGTTCTCACTACAACTTATACCCGCAGTTTTAATGGAAGACATCAACCAGCTACTGAACGCTGTTGCTTGGGTGACTGTTCCCAACCTACCAAAACTGCAATACGGCGGCGTATTTAAAAATTAAATTGATTGTTTCACTGTGAACGCTGTTTCACTGTGGTCCACTCTCCCCTACTTATTTTCTAGGTAGCTTTCTGTGGTTCAACTAACTTTTGCGCGGATAATAAAGTTTTCCCATGCTCAAGTAACGCTAACACTACTCATTTCGTTGACATGAGTGCATGGCCTATTCCACACAAAACTTTTCCAAATCTGTTTTTAGTAAATGATTGTAAACCAATTAAGAATGCGCACGTCCAATTTTGCCCTTGATTCGGTGGCATTTACTAGGTCAAACTTCTGGGCCAACAAAATTTTTTATTTGTGAGCTGTAACTACAGGGGTCTCATTTAAATGCATTTTTAGTGGAGATTTCAAATGTATTTGATTGGCCTCAACATACGAACTATTTCTGACATGTTCAAGTCAAAAGTCAACATCCGTGTCTGCGATTGCAGGACAAACGGTCCAATTTTTTCAAATATGTTATCGCTAATTGGGGCATACTAGTAAATACTAATTAGATAGTATTTCACGCCGGGAGATCTCTACTAGGTCAAAGGTCCAGATCAATTAAATTATTAAAAGACACCATATAGTCATATACGATAAAATTCTAAATATGAATTTCATTGCCTCCACTCATGACTTATGACCAATTGTTACAAAGTGACATTAAAGTAACAGGCTTCGAGAGAGACGCCTAGCAATGGACCTGACAACTTCTCCTTACTTATTATATCGTTAAAAGGATTTATTTATACTCATTCTAAAGCTAATGACCAAATGTGTAGCCTCGATAGGCAATAATATATATTATCAAATTAAATGTTATGATTTAAATTATTTAAGGCATGTTTAGGTATTGCACATGTTTCTGGTTGACTCAATCAGCAAAAGCTCGTATGTTCTTTGCGTCTAGTATCAAAGCTACATTTTGTTTTTGAATGCACAATTGTACACCCCGAAAGGTGACAATCGATTTGAAGAAGCCTTAGGTGATCTTAAATACCTTTTAATCTTTCTTGTATGGATTAAGCATTATTTTTAGTAACCTATGAAAAGTTTCAATTATGAAGTTTGTACGCATGGTAAAGAGATACATTTTTTATTTATGTGTATAAATACATTGCGAGCTCACTTAACAAATGCACTAATAGTAACTATATCTATGACGAATTAATTCAACAACCAGTTAACGCATAAGTACATATAAAGCTTAATTTGAAAGGAATTCTGATCTCTCGGTAGCTCAGTTGGTTAGAGTTCATGTCTAGATAACATGAGGTCGTGGGTTCGAATCTCATTCGAGAAAATCTGTTTATGTATTTATACATATAAATTAAAAAAAAAGCATTATTTTTTTATAGGTATATTTTTAAGGGAATATCATTAGTTTATAGTGATATTTTTAAATCGTTTAAAGATTCAGGATCGTTTAGCCCATCCATTAAAGCATTAATTACACCATGTCTTAAATGTGGATCAACATGTTTACAATAGGAAGCTAGTGAGACATACTAACATGAAAATATTCAGAATATTAAATCTTAATTTTAATTTTAGCATCTTTAGGATTTTTGCTGTGTTGTCTAGGCATTGAACTAAATGTGTTACTGCATAACCTAACAAAGAAGCCCGAAACGGAACATTTCAGGCATCACCCAAAAATATTTTACTAAGATCCACTTTGTCCTTGGGTCAATGTTGAGCCAGTACGGATTCCAGCTGCGGCACTATAGTGTCTGAAGGAAATATTATCTTTAAGGTAAAATACGCTTGTGCAGATGTTGTTAAAATTACAATTAGCGCGGACAGGAGAGGGTTTAGGAATAACGACAAGCGTCACGTCAGGCATAGTTTTTCCACCAATGATTTATTAATGATATTGGATCTTAGTAAATACAGGCCCTCTATGGCTAAAACTAATTCAGTACTTGTAAAATGAAATCAATTATACAAATGGCTTTTGAAAATGCGGCATTTAAATGACTACTAGAACATGTGGCATGTTCGGAATGCAATTGCACAGCGCATTGCGAGGTTAACAATAGAGTGAGATTTAAACAGGTAATAAAATCAATATTCTACCTTACCAAGTGGTGTTATCATAGGTTTTAGAAGTTAACTTTATAATTCAACCAGATTAATTAACATTGGTAGTCGTTGAAGGAATCATTTTGATTTAATTAACACTTTGATTAAACACGGTCTAGTTACGACTCAGTACAGAATCGGCGAGTATTTATAGCATATGTTCGTAATCTCTTTACGAAACCTCTGACCTCGCTTATATAAAATTTATTCCCATTTACATTTCTACTTAAAATGTTAATTTCAATATAAAATAATTTATTTAATTACGAATAGGAAACGTATTAATTTTATAATAGAACAATCAAAATTAATGTTATACTTAAATGTATGTGTAGTTTGGTTCATATGTGGTTTTACTAATTTTATTCATTGTTAAAACAAAAAATGAGAATATTTATTTTTGAATCTGTGACGGTAATATACGACTCAGGTAACGCATGCAATTAAATTTAACCGTCACACAGATTAAACTCGTTTGGAAGTAACTGAGTTATTAAGAAACAAATATATATTTGATTGTAATTAATGAGAAATAAATATTCGGTAATCTGGTGCTTGCATCTCCAGGAGATAAGTAATTCTTTATATGTACGTGTAATATCTTAAGGGAATAACATTAGTTTATAGTGATGTTTTATTACATGGTTTCAAGATTCGTTTAGCCCATCTAGTAAAGCTTTATTTACATCATTTATTAAACGTGGATCAACACATTCACAATTTGAACCTAGTGAGACATATTAACATCACAGTAACTTTAATATCCAATAATTACTCGAAGAAGATGGAGAAATAATAAGAGACCCGTATGAAGTTGCTGAAAACATAGCAGCACATTACAAAGAAACAATCTCTTCAAACAACTATAGCTACGAATTGATCACTATAAACAAGGATAAAGTGCCAAACGTCGACTTTGAGGAAGAAAGCCCAAGTAACTACAACGCGCCTATATCACTGAAAGAACTAAAACCAGCACTGAGTTCGGAAAAAGAAACTGCGCCTGGTATCGACAGAATTCCTTGCGTAATGATCAAAAATCTTCCATCTCATGGATTACACTATCTGTTATTTCTGTATAATGAAATATGGGCAAAAGGAGAATGTAGAATGGAAAACGGCACTAGTAATCCCTATTCCCAAGCAAGGAAAAAATCAACTGAAAACGGAAAGTTATAGGTCCATATCACTACTAGGTTGCCTAAGAAAAATACTAGAAAAAATAGTAAACGCAAGGCTCATCGACCACTTAGAATCAGAATTCCTTAAATCCAATTCCACTAGGGACAACATTCTATTTTATCAAATGCCATACAGGAGACCTTTATATACAGAAGGCATTGTACAGCAGTCTACTTCGACCTTGAAAAATCCTATGACATGGTTTAGAAACCATGATTTTTGCATCTTTAGAAGAAAACTTTCCACAACGCAAAATGCCGTTAATGCAATACAAACCCAAATTATACCTTAACCACAGCAATGTACATTGCGTACCAACGTACAAGTTCCTAGGGGTACTTTTTGACACAACTCTAACGTGGAAACCACATATCAACTCAATCATCACAATAGTTAAGAAACACCTAAATCTGATTATATGCATCTCAAACTCAATTTGGGGAGCTGCGAGAGATATGTTAATTCGCTTTTATAAAACATTAGTGCAACCCATTGTAGACTGTGGATCCATTGTGTACGGTGCAGCATTTATGTCAGATCTCAAACCCTTAGACGTCTTGCAAAACTTCTGCATACGTTACGCGATAGGTGTATTCGTTACAAGCCCCTCCTGTAGTCTTAAGGTAGAAGCTAGTGTATGACCACTAAACCTGAGAAGATCTTGGCAGTTACTAAAGTATGCAATTAAAATCTGTGACGTCCCACATCGCTACATCAAAGACGTCCTATTTAAAGAAGAACCAGCTACAGAGAAACAATTTAACTCACCAATAATCTGTAGACTAAACAAAGATTTACAAAAATTGCAATTAGACTCTATAAAAACACAATAAACGAGACACGACTGAAGAACAAGATTAGGAAAACATGGGAAGAAGAATGGTATAGCGAAAACAAGATGCTAAAGGAACACATGCCCACACCATAAGAACGAAAACCGTATCCAAAGCTGAAGAGAAAAGAGAGAGCAACAATCACCAGGTTGAGGATAAGACACATGGCAATAACTCACTCTCACCTGTTAACAAAAACAGAAAGGGCAATCTGCAGCTATTGCACACAAACACTTCCCGTTCAACATATATTTGAAGAATGCACCCAACTCCAGCCAATATGAACTCGGTTAATTGCTAAACAATGGGATTAAACAAGACCTAAAAACACAAACAGGCAAAGTAGGAAATATGTTGAAATTTCTGAAATTAAATAAAATTTAATTTAACAAACCAAATTTAGAACTAACGGAAAGAAATAGTCAAGAAACAATTGGCAAATGACTTAACTGTTGACGCCAAAAAAATAAATAAAATCTCTAACTAAATAGTTTTTACCATCTTCTAATTAAAACATTCAGAATCTTAATTTTAATTTTGATATGTTTAGGTTTTTTGTTGTGTTCTCCTAGACATGAACTAAATGTTTTACCGAATAAGTATGTATAGTCATCACAGCATTGCAGTGATTGAACGTATATTGATATGGTTAAGTTTGAATTAAATGTGTACATTATGTTCGGAATGTATAATTAAAACTGCAGTTTTTAAATAGTAACGAAAATAACAAATTTTAATTCATTGTTACATTTTTTAGTACTTTCATTAAATCTTTAGCTGCTACGTCCAATTATTTAGCCGTAAATACCTTTATGACTTTCATGTAAAGCCCACAATTTTGCTTCGATATTATAATGTGGTAAAATTATTTTTTTGTTGTGACATTTTTCATCGTTAGCCTTTGTCCGTAGTATATAGTTATTTATCGTTACTAAAATAAAATAACATTCAATAGTAGGCTTGTATGTACAGATACATAATTGTTATAACAGACCTATTAATTAGGTCTCCAAGTTTTATAAATGTTTGACAGTTAATTAATATTAAAAATGTGATTATTTTGTGATGGCGTAATCTATAAAGTTTGTATAATTTGTATTGAAATGCACAAATTTAAAACCATAAGATAAGTAATAATTAAAAAACATTGTTGGTAGGCAACACGATATTCACTATTGCCCATACATAGATATACAGGGTGACTGGTAACTTATGCAGTTAACTGAAAGTGCTAATAGAGGACCCTAAACTGAGCAATTTTTCTTAGTAAACTAACAGGCGAAATCCAATAATAACTAAACTACAGTATTTTAAAAATGATCGTCCACTTGTGAAAACCACTGGTACTACAATTTTAATTAAAAGATACAATTTTTCGATATATCAGAGTGCTCGATTGGAACCAGCGGTTGTTTCTTGTGTTACAATCTGACATGTCAATGTCATATCAATTGTTGCTTGGTGGACGTCTATCAAGTGAGTGACTTGTATAAATTTTGAATTTCACAATATTAGTATGAAATGATATCATTCTACCAATTAACAGTTGTGATATGTTAATCACTTTAGGCATGGCATTTTTAAAGTTCGCCCAAGACATCCACTGCGACACTCTTAGCTCCCGTGAAATTCCTCAAGTACTTAATGAAGGTGTGTCATCTATCATATCCAAAACGTCTTCTTCTACACGTACACCTTGGCGATGTGGTCTGCCACCATCACGCCCTTGTTTGGCCGTCAAAGGCCCTATCTTTTAATTAAAATTGTGAACTAGTACCAGTGGTTTTCCACAAGTGGGCAATCATTTTTAAAATACTGTGGTTTAGTTATTATTGGGTTTCGCCTGTTCTAAGAAAAATTGTTCAGTTTCGGGCCCTCTATTAGCACTTTCAGTAAACTGTATAAGTTACCAGTCACCCTGTATACATAAAATCTGCTTTAGATTACTAAAAATATTATTTTAGAAAATTACATCATAGTGCAAACTTTATAATTATGTACACTGTAATTATATTTATTATTATAATGAGCGGATAAGATATATTATGCAGCTTCTTTCCACCTTCAAAGGTAAGGTTTTTGGAAGTATACGGTTCACCAATTTACACACAGATGGCGGAATTATTCGTAAACTTAAATTAACCTACAAATTTTGTTTATACGGTTTCGTTGATATCGTGACACAATACATTTTAGCTAACAGACTATTTAATCCTTTTAAATGGATTCTGATGAAAATTCTTTACCATCTCCACCAGGACCACCCACAGACCCCCCACCTAGTCTACCACCGCCTCTTCCTGCAGTATGTGTATTCTTGCATTCCTCTCGGTAGTCCCCTTTAATGAAATAATTTTATAGAGGCCTCCCAAAATAAATCCACAGCCAACTAAACATGACAATTTTGACGATCCAGAAATGGAAGATGACGAAATATCACAGCAAATGACAGCCTCATATAGTGAAATATCATTTAAATCTGAATTAAGTCCTGATGATAATGATGTATCATTATCACTAAGCATTGACCCCTTACCTTCAGCTGACGAAATGCTGAAGCGACCAAAAACATTACCATGTGATCGTAACACATACTCGAAACACTTTCACCCCTTGAATTTAGAGGGAACGGTGCATGTTGAAGGAAACATGACTCATTTTGTAACGGAGGATTTAGAATATAAAATTAAATTATCTAGCCCTGTTAATAAAAAGGGAGGTATGGTTAGCTCAACTGTAAAATAATGTCATCATTTTTAACGATCTAAAGTTAATCTTGGCTTTTGTTAATGTAGACACACCTCCACTTCCCGGGAATTCAAAGATAGCAACTCCAAATACTCTGTATCGTCAGTTATTAGTACCACAAATGGGGTTGTTCGACGCTGGCCTATTAAACGATCTTGAATCAGAAGCGCAACGAATGGCAACTTCTATAGATAATCTCACTGAAAATTTGTGTGGAATTTTACATTCTGTAAATTGAATTTGTGGTGAATTCTTCACTAATTATTATATTTCAGATTTCTTCAATCACCGCTGATAATGTTGATGTTTATAAAGATGCCGTTGCAAAAATGTCCGACACAATGGATGCAAATATTAAGGTATGTTTAAATGTATACAATTCTATAAATTTAACAATTTTTTCAGAGCATGTACACAATGATGGCTAAAGCTGAAGAAGTGACACAAGCTATGAAAGCGGTACAGAATCATTCTGTTCGAATGTATCCTTTTTTAATGTATTTCTTTAATCATATGCATTGGTTCCCTGCCAGCCGTTCTAACTTAGAGCACTTTGCCTTATTGACTTGAGGCTCATCAAGTACACTTTTAGTGTTAAAAAAAAGTCGATTGATAGAAATAACTATCGTTCCAATGCTTAATACACTTGTTGGAAAAAAAATATATATATGTGTGAGATTAATCGTTATGTAGCATATTACTATGCTACATTACGATTAACCTCACCTTTTAGTCCTGAAGGAGATAAGAAAATATATCGAAGCTTGACCATAAACATAGAGTTTGCGTTTTATTTGTATAAGGCCAAATTGACTGCAACCCCACTTAGGAGTAAATTTATATTTTCTTCCTATAAAAAAAATTTTTCTTCGTGGTTATATTTTTTTTTCTTCTGTAATAGTGTGTTATTAAATCATCTTGAAAATGACAATCCAGAACACCCTGTAAGGATAAAGACTGACAATCAAAAATGTCCCAATCTAGGAACAAACTTATAATATTGGTGCAAAGTATTTTAGAAATTATTAATAAAGAAGAAATCAATAACTTACCATTTTCTTCCAAAAATATTTCGTTTTCTTATTTGAATGAACGACATTGGTGGAAGTAAAAAGTTGGCTTTGTGACAAATATGCCCTTATAAGTATACTAACTTTTAGTAAAATGTGAAGTATTGTCTATATATTAATTAAAGAGAGGCATAAAGAAATAATTGTTAACACTATGTATGACATTTTGTGTTAAATAAGTGTTAGAAAATACTCTATTATGACATATTGGCATGCTATTAGAAAACACCCTGTATGTGTTATTCACAAGTATGTTAAAATTATTTAATACTCCGTTAAAAAGATTACTAAAATTACAAGGAAAATTGTCCATTGTTGGGAAATATTCTAAAAATCAGCATATGTTATCATAATTACTTATGATCATTGCAGAATATGTTTTGAATTTAATTATAATTACTTATAGAATCTTATTTATTTAAATTGACATTATTTGAAATGAATTCTATTAAGCTCAAAAATTACAATTAAAATCGTGATAGATTAATTACTTGTAATCGTTTAGTTGCATTTCATTTCATCTCTTACGTTATTTGATTTGAATTAAATATAATTCTAAATTGCAAATGCTCAAAATTCCACTAAATCATTAAAAACTACTAAAGTTACTATTTTCATGTTCACGATTATTAAAGCGACCTCAGATTACTTGAAACTTCTTACTTTGGATGAAATTGTTCTAAAATTTTATTTATACTGCCATAATTACTTATAGTAATTATACTAATACATAATATAATTTGAAACTAACTATAATTTTCTAAAGCTCCTTTCATTTAAATTGACGTTATATGAACTTATTTCTATTAAAATAACTTAAATTATTTGAAATTAGAAACTTGTGTGCATAAAATTTAGTAGTTCATTAAAATTGCTTAAAAAAATTACTGATATTGTAAAGAAATTTATTAATATTCCTAAAACAGTTTTGCAACAAGTTTTAATTGTTTTAATTTTTAATTACATTGAAACTAAGGAAATTGCCCTTTTTTCATTGTAATTGTTCATAATTTATTCAACATAAATGTGCTGTAATGTCAAATTGTATTAAGGTCATATAACATATTTTTTAATTGAAATTATGCATGATTCTTAATTAGGGTTATTGTGCAAAATTCCATTAGTCATTAAAAATTACTAGAAACATTTTTAAGTTAACAATCACTAAAGAAACCTTTACTCTCAAAAATTTGACTTAATTCTATTTAACGTGTTTCAAAATTAATTCTAATTACTTCAGACGTAATTAATTATACTCAATTAGTTGCATTTCACCAAACGATAATACGATAATATAACTCTAATTAATTATAGTTCTTCAAAATTTCACCGGAAATAATTACTAAAAAATTGCTTCAAAATAGTTTTGCTCAAAATTATAAATTTCTTCAACATAGTTTTTTTTTGTTGAATTTGATTGAAATTATCCGATTCTTAATTGTGCATAATTCTATTGATAATTAAAAATTAATTAAAGCATTTTTTTAAGTTGACAGTCACTAAAGGAACCTTTGATCACTTGCAATTCCTTGCTTTACTCCATAAAAATTAATTTAATTCTAATTAACGTGTTTCAAAATGAATTCTAATTACCCCAGTTGTAATTAATTATAATCATTGCATTTTACTAAATAATATTACCCTTCTCTTGCCCTGTTTCATTTGAATTAAATGTAACTTAATTAATTATAGTTGTTCAAAATTCCATCGGGAATAATTAATTTGTAATTCTATTAGTCTTTCAAAATTAATTATAATTAAAGCAGTTGTAATTATTTATAATTTGTTAGTTGCACTTCTCTAAAAGATATTGTTTTTATCTTATTTTATTTGATTTGATTTATCCTTAATTAATTACAATTGTCCAGAATTCCATTGATCAGTAAAATTTAGTAATAGTTATGTTGACCTTGGGTCACTTGAAACTTTTTGCTTAGGGCGAATTTTCTCTAAAATTTGACATACTCACATAATTACTTAACATTGCAGAACATAATTTGTTAATTAATTATAAATTAGTTAAAACTCCATTATTCGAACTTATTACTTATAAACGTGTGTGCATACAATTCCGCAAAATTAAATCAAAATGGTAGAAACTGCTTTTGACAAAATTTCTAAGATCAGATTATACTTAACTGAAAATAAAGTAAACCTAATTAATTAGATATTTTTTAAAACATTAGCACGTGGCTTGAAAATTGAAGGTAATTATAATCTTACTCAATTTAATCAAAAGCTGTAATTAATTATAATCATTGCATTTTACTAAATGATATTACCCTCATCTTGCCCCATTTCATTTGAATTAAATGTAACTCTTAATTAATTATAGTTGTTCAAAATTCCATCGGGAATAATTAATTTGTAATTCTATTAGTCTTTCAAAATTAATTATAATTAAAGCAGTTGTAATTATTTATAATTTGTTAGTTACACTTCTCTAAAAGATTGTTTTTTTCTTATTTTATTTGATTTGATTTATCCTTAATTAATTACAATTGTCCAGATTTCCATTGATCAGTAAAATTTAATAATAATTATGTTGACCTTGGGTCACTTGAAACTTTTTACTTAGGGCGAAATTTCTCTAAAATTTGACATACTCGCATAATTACTTAACATTGCAGAACATAATTTGTTAATTAATTATAAATTAGTTAAAACTCCATTATTCGAACTTATTACTTATAAACGTGTGTGCATACAATTCCGCAAAATTAAATCAAAATGGTAGAAATTGCTTTTGAGAAAATTTCTAAGATCAGATTATACTTAACTGAAAATAAAGTAAACCTATTAATTAGATATTTTTTAAAACATTAGCACATGACTTGAAAATTAAAGGTAATTATAATCTTACTCAATTTAATCAAAAGCTGTAATTAATTATAATCATTGCATTTTACTAAATGATATTACCCTCATCTTGCCCCATTTCATTTGAATTAAATGTAACTCTTAATTAATTATAGTTGTTCAAAATTCCATCGGGAATAATTAATTTGTAATTCTATTAGTCTTTCAAAATTAATTATAATTAAAGCAGTTGTAATTATGTATAATTTGTTAGTTGCACTTCTCTAAAAGATATTGTTTTTATCTTATTTTATTTGATTTGATTTATCCTTAATTAATTACAATTGTCCAGAATTCCATTAGTCAGTAAAATTTAGTAATAGTTATGTTGACCTTGGGTCACTTGAAACTTTTTGCTTAGAGCGAAATTTCTCTAAAATTTGACATACTCACATAATTACTTAACATTGCAGAACATAATTTGTTAATTAATTATAAATTAGTTAAAACTCCATTATTCGAACTTATTACTTATAAACGTGTGTGCATACAATTCCGCAAAATTAAATCAAAATGGTAGAAATTGATTTTGACAAAATTTCTAAGATCAGATTATACTTAACTGAAAATAAAGTAAACCTAATTAATTAGATATCTTTTAAAACATTAGCACATGGCTTGAAAATTGAAGGTAATTATAATCTTACTCAATTTAATCAAAAGCTGTAATTAATTATAATCATTGCATTTTACTAATGATATTACCCTCATCTTGCCCCATTTCATTTGAATTAAATGTAACTCTTAATTAATTATAGTTGTTCAAAATTCCATCGGGAATAATTAATTTGTAATTCTATTAGTCTTTCAAAATTAATTATAATTAAAGCAGTTGTAATTATTTATAATTTGTTAGTTGCACTTCTCTAAAAGATATTGTTTTTTTCTTATTTTATTTGATTTATCCTTAATTAATTACAATTGTCCAGATTTTCATTGATCAGTAAAATTTAATAATAATTATGTTGACCTTGGGTCACTTGAAACTTTTTACTTAGGGCGAAATTTCTCTAAAATTTGACATACTCGCATAATTACTTAACATTGCAGAACATAATTTGTCAATTATAAATTAGTTAAATCTCCATTTTTCGAATTTATTACTTATAAACTTATAAACGTGTGTACATACATTTCCGAAAAATTAAATCAAAATGGTAGAAATTGCTTTTGACAAAATTTCTAAGATCAGATTATACTTAACTGAAAATAAAGTAAACCTATTAATTAGATATTTTTTAAAACATTAGCACATGACTTGAAAATTAAAGGTAATTATAATCTTACTCAATTTAATCAAAAGCTGTAATTAATTATAATCATTGCATTTTACTAAATGATATTACCCTCATCTTGCCCCATTTCATTTGAATTAAATGTAACTCGTAATTAATTATAGTTGTTCAAAATTCCATCGGGAATAATTAATTTGTAATTCTATTAGTCTTTCAAAATTAATTATAATTAAAGCAGTTGTAATTATTTATAATTTGTTAGTTACACTTCTCTAAAAGATATTGTTTTTTTCTTATTTTATTTGATTTGATTTATCCTTAATTAATTACAATTGTCCAGAATTCCATTGATCAGTAAAATTTAGTAATAGTTATGTTGACCTTGGGTCACTTGAAACTTTTTGCTTAGGGCGAAATTTCTCTAAAATTTGACATACTCACATAATTACTTAACATTGCAGAACATAATTTGTTAATTAATTATAAATTAGTTAAAACTCCATTATTCGAACTTATTACTTATAAACGTGTGTGCATACAATTAAATCAAAATGGTAGAAATTGCTTTTGACAAAATTTCTAAGATCAGATTATACTTAACTGAAAATAAAGTAAACCTAATTAATTAGATATTTTTTAAAACATTAGCACGTGGCTTGAAAATTGAAGGTAATTATAATCTTACTCAATTTAATCAAAAGCTGTAATCAATTATAATCATTGCATTTTACTAAATGATATTACCCTCATCTTGCCCCATTTCATTTGAATTAAATGTAACTCTTAATTAATTATAGTTGTTCAAAATGCCATGGGAAATAATTAATTTGTAATTCTATTAGTCTTTCAAAATTAATTATAATTAAAGCAGTTGTAATTATTTATAATTTGTTAGTTACACTTCTCTAAAAGATATTGTTTTTTTCTTATTTTATTTGATTTGATTTATCCTTAATTAATTACAATTGTCCAGATTTCCATTGATCAGTAAAATTTAATAATAATTATGTTGACCTTGGGTCACTAGAAACCTTTTAGTTGGGGCGAAATTTCTCTAAAATTTGACATACTCGCATAATTACTTAACATTGCAGAACATAATTTGTCAATTATAAATTAGTTAAATCTCCATTTTTCGAATTTATTACTTATAAACTTATTAAACTTATAAACGTGTGTACATACATTTCCGCAAAATTAAATCAAAATGGTAGAAATTGCTTTTGACAAAATTTTTAAGATCAGATTATACTTAAATGAAAATAAAGTAAACCTAATTAATTAGATATTTTTTAAAACATCACCACATGGCTTGAAAATTGAAGGTAATTATAATCTTAATCAATTTAATCAAAATTCTGTAAAATTATTCCAAATGTTAAGAAATTTCTGATGACAAACTGACTTTCAAAAATTGCATCAAGCTACATGATATTACATTAAAATTTCTGGAAGTATTTTATTTAAGTTGACAGTTACTAAAGGAACCAAAAACTTGATTTAATTACATATATTTAACATGTTTTAACATTAATTAAATTAAAAATAATTCTTAATTAATTATAGTTGCGCTAAAAATTATGAGTATAAAAAATTTATTAATATCATATAAGACATCTTTATCCATTACTCATTAAAAATTGCTAGATATATTCTTTAATAGCGGCAGTTACTAAAAGGTGCCTTGGATTACTGTAAATTTTATTTTTCTAATTCTATTAAACGTCTTCCAATATTAATTCTAATTAAAGCAGTTGTAATTACTTATAATCTTTTAGTTGCATTTCTCTAAGGAATATTGTTCTTTTGTTATTTTATTTGATTTAAATTCAATATAATCCTTAATTAATTACAATTGTCCAGAATTCCATTAGTCATTAAAATTTAGTGAGTGTTAGATTGACAATGATTAATGGTAACCTGGGTCACATGAAACAAATTAATTAGAATTAGTTAAAACTCCTTTCATTTAAGTTGACATTATTAACAAATTGAATTTCTAAAATTCAAGCTATACGAATATATACTTATATGAAAATATAGTAAACCTAATTAATCAGGTATTTTTTCAAACGTCAGCACATGACTAGAAAATTCCAGGTAATTGTAATTAATTAAACCCTTTAATGAATTTAATCAAAATTCTGTAAAATTATTTCAAAATGTTGAAAATTGCCGACAATGAATAAAATGGCCTTGGATTACTTGAAATTTTATTTTTATAATTCTATTCAACGTCATTCAAAATTAATTCAAAGCAACGCATTTGTAATTACTTATAATCTGTTAGTTGCATTTTTCTAAGGGATATTGTTCTTATCTTATTTTATTTGGTTTGTGTTAAATATAATCCTTAATTAATTATAATTGCCCAGAATTCCATTGATCATTAAAATTTACTAAAGGTTCTGTTGATAATTATTAATGGTAAGCTGGTTGGCTGGAAACTTTTCAGTTTGGGCGAAATCTCTCTAAAATTTAACATACTGACATAATTACTTAACATCGCAGAACATAATTTGAAGTTAATTATGTAATCACTTAAAACTCCTTTCATCTAAATTGACATTATTCGAACTTATTTCTATTAAAAGAATGTGAAATTATTTGTAATTCGAATCTTTTGTGCATAAAATTCAGTAAAATTACTTTAGAATGTTAGAAATTGCTTATGACACATTGAATTACTAAGATTCAAGCTATACGAATATATACTTAAATAAAAATAAAATAAACCTAATTAATTAGGAATTTTTTCAAATGTCAGTGCGTGATTAGAAAATTTCGGTAATTGTAATTAATTAAACACTTTAATGAATTTAATCAAAATTTTGTAAAATTATTTCAAAATGTTAAAAAAAATTGCGGACAATGAATAAAAGATCCTTGGATTACTTGAAATTTTATTTTTATAATTCTATTCAACATCATTCAAAATTAATTCAAAGTAACGCATTTGTAATTATTTGTAATCTGTTTAATTGCATTCCTCTAAGGGATAGTGTTCTTATCTTATTTTATTTGATTTGAATTAAATATAATCCGTAATTAATTACAATTGTCCAGAATTACATTAATCATTAAAATTTACTAAAGTTTCTGTTGAAAATTATTAATGGTTATCTGGTTGACTGGAAACTTTTCAGTTTGGTCGAAATCTCTCTAAAATTTAACATACTGACATAATTACTTAACATCGCAGAACATAATTTGAAATTAATTATTTAATCACTTAAAACTCCTTTCATCTAAATTGACATTATTCGAACTTATTTCTATTAAATGAATGTGAAATTATTTGTAATAGAAACTGTTGTGCATAAAATTAAGCAAAATTACTTAAGAATGTTAGAAATTGCTTATGACACATTGAATTGCTAAGATTCAAGCTATACGAATATATACTTAAATGAAAATAAAGTAAACCTAATTAATTAGGCATTTTTTCAAATGTCAGCACGTTACTAGAAAATTTAGGTAATTGTAATTAATTAAACACTTTAATGAATTTAATCAAAATTCTGTAAAATTATTTCAAAATGTTACAAATTGCGGACAATGAATAAAAGATCCTTGGATTACTTGAAATTTTATTTTTATATTAGTATTCAACGTCATTCAAAATTAATTCAAAGTAAAGCATTTGGAATTACTTGTAATCTGATTAGTTGCATTCCTCTAAGGGACAGTGTTCTTATCTTATTTTATTTGATTTGAATTAAATATAATCCGTAATTAATTACAATTGTCCAGAATTACATTAATCATTAAAATTTACTAAAGTTTCTGTTGAAAATTATTAATGGTTATCTGGTTGACTCTAAACTTTTCAGTTTGGCCGAAATTTCTCTAAAATTTGACATACTGACATAATTACTTAACATCGCAGAACATAATTTGAAATTAATTATGTAATAACTTAAAACTCCTTTCATTTAAATTGACATTATTCGAACTAATTTCCATTAAAAGAATGTGAAATTATTTGTAATTGGAAATTTGTGTGCATACAATTCCGCAAAATTACTTCAAAATATTATAAATTGCTAATGAAAAGTTGAACTATACAAAACTAATATAAAAACAAACAAACTTCATTAATTATTAATTTAGGATAATTATAAATACTTAATTAACTGACAAATTGAATTGTTATAATTGCTGTAAACTATACGAAACTATTTAAATAACAACAAAGTGAACTTAATTATACGTTATATTTTCAAATATCAGAGCGTTGCTTGAAAGTAATTACAGTTACTTAATCAACCTAACGAAATCAAACAAAATTTCCCAAAATTACTCCAAATATTTAATGTACCTAATTAGATTAAGCTAAATTTAGCAAATTACTTCCAAATATTAGAATTTTCTGATGACAAATTGATTGGTGCTTCAAATTAGATAAAATTTTCTAAATGAAATTAAAGTAAACTCAAATAATTATAGTGTAATTACAATTAGTCAATCGATTTAAAGAAGTCATAGCTGCATTAAAATTTGTATTAATATGATAGTTTAAAATTTTTACTCTGGATTAGATTGTTGAATTTGATTAAATCTTTTCAAAAATTCATTCCAAAACATTGTTTAAAAATGATTATAATTATTATTGTCCAAAATTAATAAAATAAAATTTGAAATTTAATTCAACAAAATTTTTATAAAAGCACTCCAAATTATGTTAGAAAGACGGTACTGGTCCATCTTAATTGTCCATAACCAAATAAAACTACTTAAACTGCCGTAACTTGGTTCAAGTTAATTAGCCAATGCTCTAATTAATAATAGCTTTAAAATTAGTAACTGTTTATGAGATACATTTTTTTGAACTAGCAAAATGATGTATTTATTTAATTAAATTCTGTCAGTTTCGTAAAATTAATTAATTGTAATTAATCTCAATGAAATTTTGGAGACTTACAATTAATAATAGATAAGCATATTACTTATTTAGGAATAATTAAATGGTAAGGAACTACGACTTTGTAGCATGTAACATGGTACTGCAGAAGACATTGTGAAACATGTAAAGTGGAAATTCATGCACTAATGCTTGAATGTACCCATTATGTAAAAACGACCAAATTAAGAACTATTAATATAATTTAATAATTGGTTTAACTAGGTTTAATTTGCTAACAATCTTCAATAAAAAACCCGCTCAGGGAACTAATGCATATCACATATCTCCACATTGAGGTGAATCCTTAACTAAAGTACAGAAAGGAGATACGCAGATTAGTTGACATATTTGAAAGTTTTGTGTAGTCTTTATTAATGTAAGAAAATAAACATATAAATTACAATATTCTTAAACTAAGACTTGTATTGTTCTGCACCAGCCTTTGCTAGCCTATCAGCAGCTTCATTACCCTCAATTCCGACATGTGCATCAACATGTACCTAAAAAAGCAACATTACAAAACAAACAACACAAACATACAAACTACCCAATCAACTTTCTCTAGCATCTTGATTGCATTATCAAGAATAACAAAGTCTTCTTTATTTTTAACATCTCCTCCTGTTGCGACTTTCCAGTTATTTTTACGCCATCTTAGAATCCATTGCGTCATTGACTTAATTACAAACTCTGAATCAGTCTTTATTCTCAACTTTCTAACACCTTAAAAAATAAATAAATATAAATTACATACAATAATATTATTACCATTCATATGAGCTGATTTAATCGCTTGTATACAGGCCTGTATCTCTGCCGTATTATTCGTAGGTCTGCCACTAACAGGACGAGATATGTTTCTATAAAGGTCATTTTCATAATTATGAATTTCATACGTAAACTTACAAGGGATGATTGTGACCAAACCATACACCTATACCCGCTTTTGCATTTGATTTACCATTCCTTTCACATGCGCCATCTGTAAATACAACAACATAATCGTTTTCCATTGTAAATTCGTAACATGATCTCTTTGGGGTTAAAATTAAATCACCGAAACCATCTGGGGTTGAAGTTTCATCTGCTTTGTGAGTTTGTACCAGTACGTCTTTAATACTTTTTATTTCTGACGTTAAAAGTTCAAGTTGACTCTCGGCACATTGTAAGCGAGCAATTAACGTCGAAATAATTGTATTTTGTAAAGAAGTTGTGCTACATCCAAAAATAGGTTAATGTTAACTTAGTATGTATGTAGTATTGTTACCTAGCCCGTTTTCTATTCATTATTCTGTTGAAATTGATGAAGTAAATTAAAGTGTTAGCTGTGTTTTTAAAGAAATTACAAAAATGAAGAGATGTAATAATTATACGGTTTAATACCATCCATAAACCAATTAATTAACCCAATTTATAAGGTGAACAAAGAACAACATATTAATACGTTTATGACAGTCGTGGTTTATGATAGGCAAATCTTTAAGCAAAGTTGAGGTTAGATTTCAGGTAATTTTAAATCCCCCAAACAGATCCTTAAGAGAGAGAAAGAGATAAAAGATGTGCAAAAGAGTGGTCAAAGCTTAAAGCTAGGCAATTACACTGTTGCCAATTTTGACTATTTGAAAAGCACTTTTGTTAAAAAAGATTTTAAAACTTGGTGGAATTAACGTGTCATGTATTCCTTTGCTCTTCAGAAATATGTACCCCAAACCGAGGCTACCCCATAAGAGGTTACATTGGCCCATCTTTTAGAAAAAGATATTAATTTTTATTTGTTAACGAATATGAGACCACAGTTACAAAACACTTATAATGCACAATTAGTAACTTGGTGCGGCCCCAAGGTCAAACAATTATTCAGAAAGCTTGAAACATCCATGAACAAGTTAGCATTAGAGGAGAACCACGTAACCTTCTCTGCAAAGTCAACAACGTAATACCTACCGGGCTCAACATCTCAACCTCAATACCCAGCCGAAAAATACCACTAATCGCAAAGAGAGCTAACGAAGCGTTAGTCAAAGAACGAATCAGACACCATCGTTTCCGAAAGTACCAGCTCGAACACCAATCCAATGAGATTAGAGAAACCATTCGAAATCGAGTGAACGAACAAGACTGATAGGATAGATACGGCTACCAGAAGCAAATATTCATAGACCAATTCAAAGTACAAGGAAATTCCTCAGCAGAAACTAGGAAAGCTAATGAAGGAGAATAAACAACCAATCAAACACCAATCGCACAGCTATGAAATTAAATCCAGAAGAATACAGAAGTAAGGTTAGATCAATCCAAAATCCATCTAGGCGAATTAAACCTAACCTATAACCTAGAAAAGAGAGTGGTCATTTCCCTTAAGAATGACCCATCAATCAAGATCTACCGGTAGAACAAAGGAAACGCGACTGTGGTAATGGATATATAGACTTACAGCAATAAGATACAACAACTACTGGACAGGGACGAGTATAAACAAATACCAAAACACCCTACACCATCAATCGAAATACGAATATACCAGACGATGGTAAAACACAAGGAAGAGTTCTCCGATTACCAGAGAACTAAACTCACCTCACACTGTGGCAAACCTTCGCATCTGTATGGCCTACCAAAGATCCACAACGAAGGACTTCCTTTGAAACTGATTGTGAGTTCGAGAAATTCGCCTTGCCATCCATTAACACACTATCTGCTAGACACCATTACATCCTTATTGGAAAAAATCGAGGTTATGGTCAAGAATACGCACTACTTCGTAGAAACCATCAGAAACTTCCAACATAATAGCGAATAAATACTGGTAAGCTTCGACATCGTAAGCCTATTCTGCCTATTCTGTCCACCGACAAATTACTAACTATTATAAGGTACAGGCTAAAAAAGAATAAAACGTTAGACGATCGCACGTAACTCTCGGTAAACACAATAACGGAACTTCTGATAATCTGCATCAGAACAATATACTTCAAAATAGAAGACAAAGTCTACCAACAAGAGTTTGGGATAGCGATGGGTTCCCCACTATTACCCATAGTGAGCAATATGTACGTGAAAGACTTAGAAGAACAACCGATATGTTGTTCAATTTTTGTTTAATTTCGAGTTAAAAGCGTGTAAGTTTTTGCGAGTTTTTATTTGATTACCTTTTTTTTGGGGGGGTTTGGAGATATTTATGAATGGAAATTTTTATTTGTAGAATCACGTTTCATTCACAGGTGACAATTAGAGTATTGTTAGATTAGTTTTTGTTAGAATAAATGTTCTCGTTATTTTTATATTAGTATATTTGTAAATAGGGATAGTTTTGTAGAAGTAAATTTCGTATTTTAATTTGGTTAAATCAAGTTGGGATTGCGTCATATACAAAATTTAATCAAAAGAACGTATTCATATATTACATTGTAAGGTACATCCATTACTATTGATAAGAGTTTGGTTTTAACATAAAGAAATTGACTTTAGGTACATAGCATTAAATGCTATTTTGAATGAAAATTCCGATTCATTAAATATTAAATTTCTCAGATAAGACTTCGAGTAGAAACAGGCGTGCTGACAAAGCAATCTCTCCCGACGTTTTTCGTATTTATGGGCGGAGTGGTATATTTAAGTTTTTTGGGCAAATTAGAGTGGAAGTGGTTGAAAAACCATTGTGACCGAAAGTAACGTTTTTATGTTAGCAGTAGTAGTACAGGCGTCGAGGCGTACAGTTTTTTTTGCTACGCTGACGTAGATGGTACCGCAAAACAACGTTGACTAGGTTCGTGTATAAAGAACTCCCGTTAAAAGGTGCCCTTTGTCTTCCAAAATTCCATTAAGGAATCATATAATTGTTCAACCTTCAGGACGCCAATCTATTGTGACGTTAAGTTAGTCCTTAAGGCTATATGTATCGAAATCCAGACTAGTGCAGAGTGTTAAGTACCTAGTGCTCACGCTTTCCTCTGGAGAAGACTTCGCTTTTTTTGCGGAAAAATACAACGTTCGTTTCAAGGTTACAAACATTAAGTTCACAGTGCGATCGGAAACAAATAACCTGCTGCTAAATAAATACATTTTTTGTAATTTAAAATTATAAGAATTAACCCGAGCTTGTATAGTATTGATATAAAGTGAATATGTAACGTACTATAAATAGTTTCGCTTGAGGAGCATAGTTAACGCAAATAAAGTTAAGTGAACAAATTGCGTGACATTAACGTACACGATCAATTAAAAATCGAATCAAGGGGCCAGGGGCAAAAGGCAGCCGCGGCTGCTGTTTAATATCGCAAACATCCCCAGCAGTGTTTTTCTTTTTGGTTCGCTTTATGATTACGATGCTATTTAGGTATAAAACAAATGCATGAACTCACGGATTTTCTTTTAGTGAGTCACTCTTGATGATTTTGTTGGTTAAATTTATAAGGCCAGTGCCTTCATGCAGAGAATTAGCCAAATTTATTTGAAGTGTATTTTTTTTTAATATTAAACAAAATTGACAAACGTTTATATTGAAATTAGTATAGGTCTATTAGAAGACAATTTGTTGCATTCCCTAGCTAGAGAACCAACCAAAATGTAAGTAAGTTGTTTGATGCTGTTTTTTTTACATTTACATTGTCTCCGAATTTCTTCTGTTCTTGTATTATTATTTATTTTATGTACATTATGTTTATTTAGGTTATTGGACTTGTGTTATTTTTGTTTTGTGAACCTATGACTACACAGCGTCGAAGGACAAGCAATTTACGTATTTATTGTTTAATTTGCTCATTAAATTAACTCAATTATATCGAGTTTGGTTTGAATGAAACAAACACGGCCGAAAGTATTCAAAGGTTGATTTAACTTTAACGTACATTTAAAGGCCGATGAATTTTGCATTTTTCTTTCTTGTTTTATTTATGAATTGAGCATAATCAAACGTAGTTCGAGGAATTCGATTTCAAACGATTGCGTATACAGTTAAAGCGTTTATTATTATTATTATGTTACTATATTTTTGTTTGGCGAGGTGAAATTATTTTACATATTGAAATTTGGATTAACGTAACATGACAAGAGATTTTTTTGCGGCACGCTATTTTATTTAAGTGTGCAAATATTGGTTTTAAAGTCTTTCAGGTTGGCGAAAGATCTGCTGGTCCCGGTGCCGCCTGTGGAGATTACGTATAGGTAAGCAAGTTATTTGAGTATTTTGAGCGAGCCGTGAACTATCGTAATTAGGCGTTTCATAAGCTATTATGATATTTCAAACATCCTGGCGCCCATTTCTGGTTTTATGACGATTTCTACCCCTATTTTGACTTATGTCTGACATATTATCCTTCGGTGTACAAATTAATTAACATCTGACTCACACCCGACCGCTGACTAGTCGTGCAAAAGGTGTATCTCTTAGCTCGTCTTACTTCCAGTTTATACCGTAACAAAGTCCAATCACCACAAAATTTCCAAGTTGGGCGTGGTAAGATGATTGTACGATAGAGCTGAAATGATATATCGCTAAAACACTTAAAGAAAATGGCTACCCCAATCTAACACCTAAATAGGGAAAGGATAACCGAAAAATGTACAGCGGTAATACCATATATTCCAGATACCTCGGATCAAATACGACGGAGAGGCAACAAATACAAGATACGCACTGCGTTCAAATGGACAAAAACAATCAGGGGAATACTAACCAAAACCAAACCACACAATGAAGACCAAAATTCCACGAATTGTGTATACAACCTACCATTCGTATGAGGCAGATCATACATAGGAGAGAGCAGCAGACCCTTTGAAGTGAGAACTCATGAACACAAGAACAATATCCGCAAAGGCGAAACAGAAAGATCAAGAATCGGCGAACATGTCTGGAACGAAGACCACCGAATGCAATGGGACAACATACAGATAGTGGCGAAGGATGAGAATACAACATTTCGTGTTTATATATATATATTGGATTACTCAGTGGCTCAGCGGTAAAGGTGTCGACTTGTAAGTGAAAGGTACCAAAGTTCGAATCTCAGAGTAGTCAAGTGCTTAAGGAGAAATCATAATAAATTAATTCGGCTCAAGTACGAAATCAATCTTCAGTATTAAGCCTGATGGCGGAAGAAAAACTGTTGAAATAGGCCGATGAACTCAACTAATACGAGATCGCAGTTACAAAGCAGAATTAATTTTTATATTTCCCAAAAAAATTAAAATACCCCAAATAGTTTTGTATATTTAAATAGAGAAAAATGAAAAGAATCTTACCCACTAATTTTTAATTTTATTTTGTTGGCAACACTGCGTGTAGAAGAAACTGATGGTTGTGAACGCACGTTTTTATATTGTCAAACTTTTCTTCTCCACTAAATATTTGGACTCATCCAGCTTAGGTAAGTAGTCAGAAAATATTGTGTAATGCATATAAAAATGTGTGATGTAGATCATTCTTTATTGTTCATGTTATAAAACTATTTCGTGTTTTATGAAACATAACCCCAAATGTGATTTTAAGGGGTTGCTTTGGCTGAGTCTAGTTTAGGCCAATGTAACTCGAATCGTGTTCTAAAATGATTTTGTCCCATAGTGAATCAATAAATTTACATGTATCTACCACAATATTATAATATAAAGTAACCCACAATTTGGTTGTTTTGTTTCAGATCCAGAAAAGCTATAGTGCCAAGGAATTACAAAAGAGAGCCAGGAACACGACCATATGCCTTAGTGGCGTGTCTGAATGATATCCGTACTAGAGCTAGAACACGACGGCTTTTGCAAGATTTCTAGAAATACGACAAAAAATAAATTGAAATTCACCAAGAAACTCGGACATCCAACAAGCTCATCTATGCAAGTTGGTTGAGTGTGGTTTCCCGCTAACTGATGTTGATTTTAGATTAACTATGAAAAATTATTTTGATGAAAGAATGTTTCAAAATAGTATGCCAGGTCCAGATTGTGTTGTTTTCGCAAGCGCCATCCAAAATTGTCTGTGCAGTCATGCAGCAATATTAAAAAGACTCGTGAAGCTGTAGATGATGATGTTTTAAATTAATATTTCAATAATTTAGAGGTGGCTTTAGAGAAAGCTTCAGTTGAAAATACCTCGAACTTTGATGCTACCAATCTACGGTGTGATGCTGGGCAAGTAAGGTTGTTTGTGAAATAGGGCTAAAAAGTATCGAACGAATTATGGAGTCAACAAAATTTTGTGCCTCCATCATGCTTGGGAGGGAAATGTTACCCTCCGATGTTGTGTATAAAGCGGAGAACATTTGGAGCACGCAGACTGAATGTGGTCCATAGGGCTGTCGCTACAACCGGACAAGGAGTAGCTGGTTTGATGTGGTACAATTTGAATATTGGTTTCTTACCACCTTGCTGCCTTGCTTGACGAAACATCAAGGTCCTAATGTTGCCATTAGAGATAATCTTAACTCTCATAACAGTTTAAAGGTTCTTAGATTGTGCTAAAATAACTAAGTAAGGTTTGTTTGGCTTTCATCACGTTCCGCTCACATTACCCCCTGGACTTGACCTACTATGGCCCTATGAAGGAGTGGCGAAAATTTTTAATGGAATGGAAACAAGCAGAGATAGTGAGATTTTCAATTTACCAAAAGATAAGTTTTCTTAATTGCTGAAGCAGCTTCTAAAGAGCCGAAGATTTTTTCCTATTTTGTTAAATTAATTATTCGCTAATTACTCAATTTTACCAAAATTACACAATTTCAAACAATAAATTTTATCCCCTCCGACGTCGACACGAAAACATTAAGAGTTTTCTACGTCAGAGTCTCTTTCAGTCCCACTACCAGAATCTTGCACATATTGGTCTGCTGTCGTTCAAATTAGCCTTCACCTACATGTAAGTTTTTTTTACAACACCTACACAAACACCTGCAGAGAACGTTATGGCGGGAGGTTAAATCCCGGTGTCTTTGTCTACTTAAATAGTCGGAAAGAAAGGCTGTCCGCCTAATTTGTCTGCTAGTCGACACTAATTACAAACTAAAGACGAATACGTATCGTAATTGACTGTATTTCAAAAGAAGTTAGCATTAACATGGGAGTGCCACAGGGATCAGTTATGTAGCGCCTACACTTTTTCAGCTATACATAAATGGCCTTATTTCTTCAACAACTAATCCGATCCATTGCTTTACTGACGACAGCACGCTTCATTGTAGTTCATCTCAGTCTACTCATACTGGTAATATACCTTCTGTATTAAAGCTGAAAGGGCAAATTCAATTAACAAACACATTCAATGTATTCTCGAATGGGGAAGCAATAATCCAGTTAAATTTAATGCTAACAAAACTTAGTGTTGCCTTGTGTCCGCCAAAAAGATCGATCATTTCCTGTTGTAAGTGTGAATGGCTCAGATCTTAAGTTTTCAGACTCTATTACTCTGTTGGGAATGGCTGTATCTTCAAATCTACCATGTACAGATTGTACAGATCTAAGCAGCACTTTATCTCCCGCCAACTCTTTCTGCTGTATAAGGCCCAGATTCGACCTCATATAGAATCAAATTCTCATCTCTGGGTTGGTGCTCCCCAATAAGCTTTCGATATCGTTGATCATATTCAAAAAAGAGCGATTAGGTTTATAAACGACCCGTCCTTAACTTCTGGCATGCAGTCCCTTGAGCATAGAAAGATCATTTCAATTATTTCTTTGTATTATCGTTATTACAATGGCTATTGCGCTGCTGAATTACATTCTTCTTTGATACCATCTCGGGTTACCTTTGCTAGGAATACTCGGTTCGCTCATTCACATCATCACTATGCAGTACAAATCTCCACTTATCGTAACAAACGGGCACAATCCACATTCTTCTACACGGCTTCTAAACTTTGGAATGATCTCACTAGTTCGTGTTTTCCTCTCACTTATGGTATGCAACAATTTAAGGTAGCTGTTTATAAGCATCTCTTGGCAATCCATCCTCCTAGGTGTTCCTGAGTGCTTTAGAACGATAGGCCACATTTAGCATGTTCAGGTCCACAATTATTAAAAAAAAATTAACACACAAAAGACAGACGTAGGCAACTTACTAAGTGCAGAGTCCCATCGAAAGGAACGATTAAAAAGTTCCTGAATACCTTATGCAACCGCCCCGAGACAAGAGATTCATTCAGTAACATTTTTCTTATTTACCACCACCATTTCTAACTGGGGCAGCGGCGAATGTGTATGTTCCCTGTAAAATAATAAATATTTCCCGTATAAAAATATTCAATACGAGAACACCCACCAACCAAGGTCGTTATTCACCATCAAATTTCCCCTTTGTAGCCTTAAATTCAGTAGCCATCTGTTTCCACCATCACACCAGTCGTCTATCTTCAATACGAATAGAAATACCCGAAAGAACACAAAAAACCCTCTTCCTCTAATTTCAACTAGTTACCAAAAGCTAACTAGAACAGATTCTACATTCCATTAATTAGTTAAAAAACACTAATTAGAACAGCATCCTGTTAATTAAATAAGTCAGGTGAGATATATTAGCAAAATACGTTAAAATTATATTAAAGTAGTTAGATAAAAAACTGCTGTAACGCAAGCAGCCATACGTGTATAAAAATACCCATTTTCTTATTGACCTATATTCCAGGTAGAAGAACGTTTACTTCTATGTCTTTACCTCTTTGAAAATATTTCAACGAGAAATAAAATGCTATCGCGTACTTCTTAACTGTAGAATTTGTATATCTTCTATATACTGCTAAATAGGGACGTAATCAAAATATTATCTGATCTTTCTTTATTTACTTTAATGTAATTTGAGTTAGTTTATCCTGGTTTAAATTCTTTAGTGAGAGTGGAGGGAGAGCTGCCCGGAGAGCCCGAACCGAGGAGCGTCCCTTTATTTTAGTTAAGTTTCGAAGCCGAGTGAAAGGAATTTTTCTTTTGTTTAGAGTTTTTAAAATTTTATTATTATTATTATTATCATAGTATAAGTGTATATATTAGTGTTATAAGAGGTCGCGGAAAAAGTATTTTCGCATATAGTATGCATGAACTTGTAATAAAATTTTTTTGGCTGTACTATTCGTATCTGGCTGGTTTTGATGGCATTAAAAAGATTACATTTTAAAAAGGAAACAAATTTTTCATTTGTTTTTCTTTCTGTCAAAATGAGTGAATCTAATGAGGAAAGTCGATACTTTTAAAATCTTATTACAAAAAAGGAAAAAATGCAACGCAAGATGCGAAAAAAATTTGTGACGTTCATTGAAAAAAAAGGAAAGGGCCACGTATTTCATTCCTTCCCCAAGGGGGAGGGCGGGCTGCTCCAGATTTCCAAGCTCCTTCAGCTACAATCATGGATTCCCAGCATACATACATACATTATGTATATATGCATGGTGGGATTAAGGATTAGTGTGGTTAGGATAGGATCGGAAAGAAGGGAATTAGGGTTCTGAGGGGGAAAATACTACCCCAGCATTCGCCTAAGCAGCCGCACATAGTGTGCATATACGCAGTGACTATGCCGCTACATGTGTATGAGGAAATCCCCCTGAAAAAACCTCATACAAGGTAGACGGTAACGGGAATCGAACCCATTACCTCCCGAATGCTAATCAGATCGTGTCACCACTACGCTACCAGCTCGGTGACGTTTATGGACCTAATGCAGTGTCAGTAAGAGTAGCACAAAGTTTTCAGCACGAGAATTTTGATGTCAAAGACGCACTTCGCTCTGGTCGCCCTGTTACAGAAAAAAGTGGAGCAAGATCGGCATATCAGTAGTTACGACGTAGCTGAAGAACTGGAAATTGACCACAGAACAGTTTTGGCCTATTTGAAAAAAGCTGGGTACACAAAAAAGTTCGATATTTGGGTGCCACACGAGCTCACTGAAAGCAACCTGGTGAACCGTGTACTCATTTGCGATTCTTTGTGGAGACGTAATGAAAGTGGATGACGTACGACAAGAACGTGTGAAAAAGATGGTGGTCAAAGGTCGGTCAGGCTTCACGGACTGTGGCAAAGACCGGGTTAACTCGCAATAAGGTGATGCTGTGTGTATGGTGGAATTGGAAGGGAATTGTTCATTATGAGCTTTTACCATCGGACAGAACCATCGATTCGGATCTCTACTGCCAACAACTGATGAGATTAAAGCAAGAAGTTGAGAGAAAGCGTCCGGAATTGATCAATAGAAAGGGTGTGGTTTTTCATCACGATAACGCTAGACCACACACATCTTTAGCCACTCAGCAAAAATGAAGAGTTTGGTTGGGATGTGTTAATGTATCCGCCATATAGCCCTGACCTTGCACCTTCAGGTTCACACCTGTTTCGGTCTCTTCAGAATTCTTTAGGCAGTGTCAGGTTAACATCAAGAGAGGACTACCAAAACTATTTCGTCTCGTTTTTTTATCAGAAGTCCCTAAATTTCTACAGCAACGGGATCATGTCGCTACCTACAAGATGGCAAAAAATCATCGAATAAAATGGCACATATATACTATAATTAAATCCAAATAAACTTTGAAAAAAAAATGTTTTGAGTTTTCATATAAAATGCGAAGAAACTTTTTCCCGAACCTGATAATATCAAAGGACGATACATGTACTTATCAAACCTTTTCTTGCTTATTGGTTAGAGTGAAAACCAGGTAGCAATCAATCAGCCCCACATAAAAGTACTCACGCTCGTCTTTCGAGCTATATTCGCAATAAATCATAATAAAGATAAACGTAGCCCAATAGGGGCTTACAAACTGGTTGATCATTCGTACTTGAACAAATAGCAAAATATGATTTCAATAAAAAAAAGCTAGGGGTTTGTTCTCTCAACAAAGAAACTGTTTTGACTTGGTGCAAAAAGAAACTGATAACCTTATTGGTGAAAGTTTTAGGGAGCAGCTGGTAAAGAGGCGTGAGGAAACCACTAGAAAAGGTGTTCCCCCGAAAAACGTAAGAATCTGAAAGTACCGGCAGGCAAAAGTATCAGCGTGGATGATCTTATCGAATTAATGACACCAGCCAGTTATCCAAATTCACTAATGTTAAGAGAGATCGGCCTAAAAGATTTGAAGCTGAACTGTCAGATCCATTTAGTGTTCATGGTGAGAGTTTTTCTGACTTCACATCTAGAGAGAATGAAATTGAGGAGAAACATGAAAGTGTAGAGGTCCAAGCTGGAAATACCCTTATAGAAAGGAACGATGCTTCAAGGAAGTGGATTTTCTAATTGTGAAGTATGAAAAAGATTAATATCCAGGGCTTATAGATAAGATGCCTAGTAAAAAAGAAGATACCCCTGCGGTAAATTGCATGATGAAACCCAAAAAGTCTTTCCAGAAAGGAAAGATGTTTTGATTTACGTTTGGGGTGATATTAAAAAGAAAATGTCCCCTCCTACAATTTTAAATAAAAGAGAACATTTTAGTGCAGCAGATATGAGTAGTTTCAAGTAGATTAAGAATAAGCCTTCATTTAGAATTCACTGTTTACAAATAAGTGTGTTATTCTGATTTTCTTGTAGCAAACTTAGTGGTAGTTCTGTAACCTTGAGGTTTTTGTAAGTTTTTCTTACTTATCTCGCCAAAACAAAGCTATGTTTTAAATGTGCTTTACTTGTATCAAGTTACTCCTTACATAAGCTTACATAATTTGAATGGTATATGAGTGGGTTAAAGTAGCTCCTAAGTTAGGGTAACATTGACCCACTATTCTTCCATTTCTATAAGAGGACATTTCGAAAACTGTTGTATCAAGTCGGGCAGGGCATATCTTACTTTTCCATTACAAAATCAAAACAAACCAGATCAACATAAAGCAAGTTACAATAAATCCAGATTACAAAGAGTAAAAAACATGTTGAGTGATGGAAGCCAATCAAAAAACCAATCAGACGCTCATTCCAATAGTACAGAAGAGAGTGATGATAAATATGGTCCTGTGTACAAAATAAACACAACCACAAGATGCAAGAAAATTGACGTACCCATCAATAATGTTAATTGCACCATGGACTGGGATCCTGGGTCTATATATTCCATTATCAACACAATTTTTTTGGAAGCGTATTGGCTCTCCAAAATTAACAGAAGGTCCAAAACTACGGGCATATTGCAACCTTGAATAAAAACCAAAAGGTTTAACAACTGTAACTGTAGAAATACCTGCAAGGAATAAAAAGAAACCTACCAGTAGTAGTAATGAAAACAGGAGACCCCAATGCTTTTTGGATTACAATGGAGAGAATTGTTTAACATGAAGTACTCTAGCCCTGTATATTCTATTATGAGACAAACAGTATATACCCTTAAACAAGTACTTGAGTCACATACATAATTATTTAACAATAAACTGGGAAAAGTAAAGTAAAGTGACGACTATGATATAATTTACAGAAAAGGCCAAAATAACATAATGGCAGATTATTTGTCTAGAATGCCAAATCCTGATGAACAACCCTGGAAAGCAGAATTAGCCATTTACAGAATTGACCCAAATTTACAGTCAAATAAATTAAACGACCTTTCACTAGCAGAACAGTGCACAAGGGAACATGCCAGAAGTGGCCCTATTTTGAAACTTGTTAGTAAATGTTTCAGAACAAATTGGAAATGTAATGAACAAAATAACAATATAAAACCATACTTTAGAAAACGTGACGAACTCTCAATAGAGAATAAAATAATTATGTGGCCGGGTCGAATTATAGTACCAGAAACGTTACATCGTGAAAGTTTACGTTATTTACATATGGGTCATCCAGGTATATCAGCAATGCGAGCTTTAGCACGCTTTTACGTTTGCTGGCTATCATTGGAAGAAGACATAAACGCATATGTTAAGACACGCCAAAAATGTCAAGAAAACAGACCAAATAATCTCGAGCTACCTATTTATTTATGGTCTGTAATTGACAAGGTCTGGGAAAGGATCCACATTGACTTTTTGAGGAACAACATTCATTAGTCCTCTCTGGTGCTTTATCAAAATGGATAGAAGTCAAACCAATGACCAAAATCACTACCCAAAAACTTTGTGAACATTTGGATTACGGCAATCATAGTATCAGATAATGGAGGTTAGTGTACATCACAAGAGTTCAAAGTGTATTGTAAATCTAAATGTATCTATCATGAAACATTATCACCGTATCATCCTCGAGCAAATGGACTAGCCGAACGCTTGGTATGCACTTTCAAAACTAGAATGTCAGCAAGTGAGGCAGACAAATTCACATTAAAGCAAAGATTGCAAAATTTTCTTTTCCCACACAGAAATACTCCATACAGAAATACTCCACACAATACAACAAACAAATCTCCAGCTCAGATCATGTTCGGTCGACAACTAAATTGTATTTTAGACAATTCCCGACCTAATACTAAGAAATATCTAGAGCTTAAACAAATTCAAACAAATATAGTCAGAATCAAAAACCATATTATAAAACAGGCGATAAAGTTTATATCCAAACCAAGAATGAAGATAAATGGAAACCTGCTATTCTTACATAGTGAGGACCCCAAACGGAATTGAGAAAAGACGGCATGCAGATCACATACATCCAATGAGCATAATAAGAGATAACCCTAATGAGTCACAAACTAATTTAGATAATTTAAATCATACATTAAATATTAACTCAAACAATTCACCTCAAAGCACCACTACTCAAGAAAATATTCCACCCAGGTCTACTACACAAATAGTAATGATGGAAAGACAATTAACGCCACCGAATCCAGGGATTACGGACCCATTTAATGTTACTACTGTCACGAGAGAACAAACCTTTTCACCATCTCAGTCACAATATAGTACAAGATCTAGCACTCGGACAGGACCACGACCTCAACGACTCACCGAAGAAATGTACAGGGAAGGAAGGGAGCAATGCTATACATAGATATTCTGTTTGAATTGTCAATGCTTTGTCAAAAAATAAAAATATGATGCTGTCAGTTCTATGATAGAGTATTGTTATAATAAAACTAGAGATTTCCAAGTAACATTTTATTTACTACAGACGTGACAACATCGTGATATTTTATGAGTTTATATTCGTACTACGTTTTAAGTTGTAAATACGTACTGCAAAGTGTGCGACAAGGATAAAGCATTATTGCTAACCCTACACGATTAACGACTTTTAATACCAACTGTACTTACGATGACATTTTGGCTTTAATGCAAATTTTATTAAAGTTTTATACAAGGGCGTAGCCAGGATTTATAATAGAGGGGGGCAAACCATGGTCCATGGTCGTTCAAAATGTAAAATTTTAGGATAAAAAGAAAAGGCAAATGAAAACAAAACGTTGAGATTTTAATTATACTTCAATTAAACTAATAACATTTTTCTTGGGTTTAAACTAAATTTATCCAAAACTTTTTTCACTATGCAGTCCTGATTTTCCTTCAAACATTTTCGATGCACACTCATCAAACACAACCCAGTGAGTCTGTCATCACCCATTGTACTCTTGTGTCTGGTTTTTACCCTTCGCAGGGTACTGAACGATCTTTCCACGGTAGCAGTAGTGGATGGGAAAGCACTTAATATTAGCAGTGCGTGTCTTGTTGCAGGGAAAAAAACATTAGCTTCCTCCAAAAGTGCAGCCACTTCAATGTCCTTTAATTTGTCTTCTGCTAAATTCTTTTTCTTTCACATATTGTACCACAAATCTAATTCTGCAGAGATATCACCCAACTTATAAAATTCCATGAAAGATTCTGCATTATTTTTGAAATCTTTTGAAGCCATTTTGAGCATGCTTGAAGGATGAAGATAAGTTAAAGCAAAAGCAGGTGTATTTTCGTTGGAGAATCTAGCATCCAAAGACAAAGTTAAAGTATCAAGATAGGGGATGATTATTGACCGCTTCCAGTATTCAACTGCAGACTCAGATGGTGGATTACTTCTTTGTACTTGCTTTTGAGTGACTCGTGGTACTGACAACTCAACCCCTACTTTCTCCGCGATATCAAGTGATTTTTTAAATAATTCATAAGAAACATTTTCGACATCTTGTCGATCTTCTTTGATTACATCTAGAATATCATCAATATGTTTCTTCACCATAACCAAATCCATACTTTTACCTTATAAAACGTTTACAACGGGTTCCAAAATTGCAGAGTATCTTGCAATTATGCCTAAGATGAATATTTGTTTAGTAACTGCACAGTGCAATTGGTAGGCAGATTTTCTTGTTGCATAGTTTCCTTCGACAGATAGATGTTATAGTGCTTTAACAATGTCAGTGAAGCTTTCTGAAAATTTTTTTATGCTCTTATATTTTTCCGACCATCTGGTCTCACAGAGCCTTGAAAGATTTGGAACCGATTTCCTACGAGCTGGCGATTCACGAAAGAAGGTTATAGTGTCTTTAACCATTGCAATTGTGTTTCTTATTTCTGGTAGCTTGCTAGAATCATTGACCACAAGATTTAGTCTGTGGCTGGAGCAATGGAAAAATAAAGATTTAGCGTACTTTTTAAGAATGGCCTGTACATTACCTTCTTTGCCGGCCATCGTGGAACACCCGTCAAATCCGAATCCCACACAATTATCGGCGGAAAAACTATTATCTTCTAAAAACTTTGAATTGCGCTAGCGATTGTAGAAGCATCTTGACATTTTAACTCAATGTAGCCTACAAATTCCTCCCTGATTATTTTTGGCTTTCATCATAGAACCTTAATCCAATAGAAAGCTGCTCTTTTCCAGCGATATCTGCTGTTTCATCAGCCATTACAGCATAAGCTTTTGCCCGTTTACAGTCTTCGATTATTTTTCTTTGATAACTTCACGGCATAATTGTATGATCTCATTTTGAATTGTTGGTGAGGTATAGACTGCGTTTTTTTGACATTTATCCAAGTGGCTCTTTAGCTTCTCATCACCAGAGTCAATCCTCAAATTTAAAAGGTCAAAGAAAACTCCCTCATTTCCTTGTTTTCCTCTAAGCGGCAAATCATGAATTCCACAAAATATTATGCATGAAATAATTGCTGACAATATTTGTTTATTTTCTTCAATCGTCTTATGGTGCCCTATTTGCAACTGGACATCAACAGGAGCATTTTCAAGAAATGCTTTTGCAGCAGCTGTTGAAGATTTGTGGTAATGGCTGCCAACGTGCTTTCTACAATCTTCACGTATATCCTTAAACTTCATGTAAGGCCTTACCATAAATGACCCTAAAACTCCTTTAACTGTAGCAATTCTTGGCGGAAATAAAACACAATACAAACACAGAGCACGTTTCAAACGACTTGAGTACACTAGCCATGGAGTATATTGATCTAACCAGTGATGGTTAAATTTTCTTTACAAGTGAATGGCATCAGAAGCAAAATCGTAATTGGATGATGGAAGCCAAGGGTTTGTCAACAATTCCTTCTTTTTTCAGAAGGCAAGTTATTGGCACAACTAACATAACGACCAATTTCATTTTCATGGTAGCCATCGCGTTCTTCAATTTGTTTAGAGGTCCAGTTCCAGAGACAGCTTCATGTAGATTTGAAGAACTACTTGAGCCTCCTTCAAAAATAGATTCCGATTTTGATGTTCCGACCATTTTATTTTCATCTGCATCACAATCATTGCTTCCACTTCCACTACTGTCATCTTGAACTTTTTCCGTTTTAGAGATTTTTGACCTAAAAATAATAACCTAATATCATTCTTGTTCCTAGTCCCTAGTATAAAATTAGTATAAAACAAAACTACCATGTAATGATAGCTTATAATGTGGATATACTATATCCGATATTATATTTTTTCTCTAGATTAAAAACACAAAATGAAATTAATAGCACGTATAAAGTGCTGTTTTATCTTTAATATGTGAAAATTTCAAGTTTTTATATTTAGTCCCATTTGAGATATCAGCTGTCAAAATCGGTGCATTATTGTAATTTTTGTTATAATTAGAAGGCAAAAAGTCGGCATCATAATAATGAAAAATACATAAAATTATATTAATAATGCACAGAATCTTTTACCAAAGCTAATAAAAATTGTTTCACAAAGATACAAGCAAAGAGTAAAGAGCAATTGGCAATTCTGTAAAGGGCTGCAATTGAATTTTTTCCAAACGTTGCGATACAAATAATTTTGAACAAAATTAACATCGGATATAACATATCTACATTATAAGCTATCATTACATGGTCGTTTTGTTTTATTTGGTGCTGGTCGAGCAACCAATTTTCAAATTTTGGACCATTTCTAATGGAATGACTCTAAAGTTTTAATTAAAAATTTAATTTTCTACTGAAATTATTTAACTTACCTTTTGTAACCAATTTCTTATATCCATATTGTCTTTTCTGTGATTTCTGTCTCTTTATTCTGTGGTAAAACTATTGTTACGGATTTTCCTCTTGTTTCTCAGGCAATAATTTAACACTGATAACTATTCACACCAACTTTATTTAAAACCAATAAAGTTAACAAAACAACACAAATATTCACTTTCTCAACACTTTTTAACTATTCCGCTTTTAAATCTCGCGCCTCGCTTTCTATTCGCCGTATGCAACTTCGTATCCTGCACTATGTACTGTACTGTACTGTCTGTCTTCGCACCGGATAGGCAATTTTATATACCCTTTTGAGCCTAGAAATTGACAGAACATTCGCATCGCCGGTTCCCGTATGTTCCTCACTTGTATCTCGATTTTGTCGAAGAAAACCAGTGGCCTTTCGTTACACTACTAAATAGGACACTGTCGCTAGACAAGAACACTTACACACCAACTCAATAGTTGTTGCAAAAAATATTGTCCTATTTTAGGATTTGGAGCAAGTTTTGTTTTAACCACTTGATAGTTTTGCACGAACTGCACTCAGGCGTGACATTTTTCCGTACACTGACGATCCCGAGTCTCGACTCTCGTTCAGGCAACTTTTGTTTTAACTTGTTGGTGTCTTACGTACGTTATAAGAGTATTTATTTCGGATTCTGGTGTAGGATTGTGTATTAAATGTTTCAAAATATTTCACACTAAAACTACTTATTGAGTAAATTTATTTTAATTAATTAATAGGATTAAAAATGCAGTTAAATGAAAACAAAAAAAAGAGACAATTTTTTACAATTTTTCTCAAAAATGTCCGACTGTTAAGTGGTTGAATCGAACACTAAAAATTGACGTATCCTGAGAGTAAATCGAACACTCGTTTTTATCCAATTCTGGTGTGGGACAATTCTGGTGTGCACCAATGCATTAAATAAATAGATCGAAAACGCTATTAATATATATTTAGCACTATGTCAGTTTTTCAAACAGCTTTGTTTTTGCTGATGAAATATATTTTAGTGACAAAGGACACGCAAATAATTTTATTTATTAGAGCTTATTAATTAATTTTAAAATGTTCATAAAAGCAACCAAATGACCACAACAGCAAACAAAATATATAAAACAGATAACAAAAAAATATGCAGAACAGAAAATATGTATATTTTAGATTTAATTTTTGTTTATTAAGATTTAAAATTATTTAATTTATTTTACTCTTCCAGGGGGCAGTTGCCCTCCCTGCCCTTCGCTGGCTACGCCCATGGTTTTATAGTAAATTATAATTATAGTATTGGTATATGATTAAGGACGTGCAACGGCTGGTGACTTGAAGAAGGTATAGATGATTAGCTTGGATTATTTTTGTAATACTTAAAAGCAATATTGAATCACATTGTATATACAAAAATTATAGGTTGGTTAACATGTTGTTATTATTTGAAAAGCGGCAAACTAAATGTCACCACTCTAACCCTACTTTTTTATTCTTTAAGTCATACATAGGTGTGTGATTTAACGTAATGAAGCGAAACCAAAAAAATAAAAAGGTAAATTTATTGAATTTAAACAACCAATTTCATTGTATTTCTACAGAAAAGTAATGGTGTACAAACAATCTCATCATATTTCAAAAAAATTACTCAAGATAGCGCAAATAACAGACCTCCAGTTGAACAGACAGCAATTGCGAAAGTTACAAACTACAACACTTATGACGATTGTATAATTATATCACCTTCCAAACAAACATCTCCGAATAAGAAAAGAAAACGATCACTCAGTAATCATGAAGATGTAATTGAATGCACTCCAAACATAACAAAAACAATCAGTTTACTAGGCCAGATTACTAACTTACCACATTGTAGCACATCAGTAACTAACAATTGCGAAACACCAGAGAAAAAGAAATACGCCATAAATACACGAAGTCCTGATATTATCCCATGTTCCATTCATCCAAAAAAGTTACAACATTATTATAAAAGCATCACTGAGCATGTCTTCGTAAAAAAAGCGAGACAAACAACACCTGAAAAACTACAAAGCTCCGACAAGCAATCACCTAAGCGATTGTTTAATAAATCACCACGCTCACTTGAGAAATTTAATGTAGAAGTAATGGAAAATTTTATTGTTATTACACCGAGTAAATCTGATTTTAAACGAGAGTTGACACCGCCATCTGTTCATTTGGAAGAAATACAGAAGAATAATGAAACGACTCCGACCAAATTAGCAAAATCGTTGTGTGATACGGTTTCAAAGGTGAAATTAAAATTAGATTTCGGTGATTGTGGAAATGGTAATGCTCATTTGATGCTTAATGATAGTTGGGATGGAGATTTGAGTGCGGTCGTGAGTAGTGTTAAATATGAATCGTTTTTAGTTTGTTGTTAGGATGTTACAGATCATCAGTTGGAGTTAAGCAAGTCGCAGCATTGTAAAATTGTTGATGTTATGCAAGGAATGAATTTGAACACTGTGGTTGTGAAAGGTAAAGATGATAAAACTGCCATTTGTGATATTGAAGGTTTTTGGTAAGCGATTTTTGAGTAGTTTTTAATAATTGTATTGTTAATATTGTTTAGGGCCGGAATGAAGCTAAATGTTAATGATTTGGTGCACATTGCTGCAACATATAATCATGATCGTGGTAAATGGGTTGTTAATAATACAGATGGATTAATCGTTTTTCAACCTGATATGTTAATAGCGACAACTTCAGTCGTTGGTAAGTATTTTACTTATATTGTTGAACTTCAGCCCTGGACATTCAAATAATGTCATTTTTGTAGGTTCGCAATTTTGCAGTCGACGCAGCGTACTTCGTGAAAAGTATTATGGGTTCGAACCAAGCAATCAAGTTATGATAATTGGGATACTAGTTCATAAACTTATACAGGAAGTCCTTAAAAATGGCGTTACTGCAATTTGTGAAATAGAAGTAATTGCAAAAAAAATTGCTTTAGAAAAAGAAACGGTAAATTGCTAATCACTATAAAGTCGTGTTTGTGAATAATTTTTAGGTGTGGAAGTGCTACGAAAGTGATTTAATTATAGAGGATATTTTAAAAGAATTGATGGTGTTCGTACCTAAGATAGAATCATTTATTACTCAATATGTTACGGAGGGTGCTAAAACATATAAAGTTCGTAAGTTTATGGTTTTAAAGCTAAAATAATATGACGTTTTATTAGAAAGATGATTGGACCGGGAAAATTAATTCCATTCAAGATATCGAGGAAAATATTTGGTGTCACGAATTGGGCGTGAAAGGAAAAGTTGACGTTACTGTGCAGGCAGATGTTACAACAATGCCATTGGAGATAAAAACAGGTCGTGCTACTGTATCACTTGAGCACAGAGGTCAAGTTATGTTTTATATTATGATGATGCAAAAACTCGGTTATAATGTATCATCGGGATTATTATTATATTTAAGGTAAATACCCTTTTTGTCTGATTACATTTTGGATTATACGATTATGGTAAGTGGAAGTCAAAATGATCATATCTCAATCACTCAAAAAGATGCACGCCTTTCTACATTAATAAAATAGACAATTGTCAATATGATAGAATGTTTTTTACATTTTTTGTTATTGATGTTGCGCACTTTGTTTAAAAATTATGAGAAGGTGCGAAATGTATACCAAAGGGATTCGTTGGATTTTTACTGAAACTCATTCTTGAGGCTTATCGTTTAAAATAAAGGTTTAAAGGATTAGGACTAGGTGAAAATAACATTTATAATCGGTTACAATCGATCAATCGGTTTTGATAACTTGCTGAAAATAATCGATTATCTGTTAATCGATTATTTGACTAATGGATAATTTGATTAATCATGTATTTGGTTATCGATTAATAAAATTTGTAATAATTGCCTACTGTTATTCCACATTACAGTTTATGCCCAGTCTATGCATGTATTATGTTACTTCGCTCGAGATTTATGTTTCTCAATGAACTATTGTTTTTATTAATCTATTGTTGGATTAATCGATTATATGAGTAATCAATTATCTGATGAATAGATTATTTAACTGATTACTGGTTTAATTGATTATTTCATACTTTCATTATTTAATTAATTGCTTATTGAAATAATTGATTAATCAAAGAAATCGATTATTTTCAATAATCGATTATCGATTGTTCCTAATTACGATTTATGAAAAATGCCTTGAGAAAGTCTCGCTTGTCATTTTTGGATTTCACGATTTATGTTTACGATGAACACTTATCCTTTTTGGATAAAACATCGTTTTATCAAAAAATGATTCTGTTATTAATGCTGTCGTTGCTGTTAAACATATAAGGTTTATATTTAAGAAAATTCTATTCTTAACCCAACAATTTCTTATCCAAACAGTTTTTGGTAAGTTACACAAGGTAAGTGAATTTTTGTTATATTATCGATTACGATTACATTTTTTTGTTGTATCTAAAAGGCATACAAACTCCACTTTCAACAGTTTGGTAGTGTTAAGTGTTATACAAATTTTGTATTAAATTTAATGATTTATCGTCCTAAAGGACATTTTAGTGTACAACGCATTTAACGTCAATGTAGGAGATTTTAGGGATTGTTTAGACTATTGAATATCTTTAAAATTTTGTAAATGAGTGTTTAGAATGAATAAAGTTTTCGTAGTTTTGCTTCATGAAATGTATATATATATATATATATATATATATATATATATATATATATATATATATATATATATATATATATATATATATTATGTTACACCACTGACTATAAATAAAAAGTAATATATGACCAACTAATTTGTACAATTTTTTTCATAAATTTAGGCTTTCATTGTTTTACATAGTATGAATTTAATGAACCCATACGTCATCGTAAATTTGGGAAAAACAGTAGATTGGAAATTTAATGAGGAAAGGTTGAGAATAAACTGTAGCTAATGTAGGAGTTGTAGTTTTGAAGAAATCGTTGCAAATTTAACGTAACAATAACGGCGGGCGTTGATAAAATAGACCCGTTTTAATAAAAACCGCTCAAAGAATTACTAAATCAATTATATTGAAGCCAAGTACTTAAAGTATGAGAAAATTATAGTGATAACAGATTTTTGGTTTAAGTTTATTCTGCATATACTTACTAAATCAATTTTTTAAATTAAAAGTCAATTTGAAAAATTATGGATCGCCTTCACAAATACGAGGCGAATAGGGACCAATCAAGCGACGACTTCATCGATTAGTGTTATTGGGTCAAAAAATTTGGGCACGAAAAAGGGTCTTTATGACTTACATATGTTAGAGACCAATATAAGCGAATAGAGGATGGGGGTGGAGTTTTACAAACTAGACAAATCGCAGTTTGCGAGCTATTTAATTTGGCCAGGTTTAAGTGTGTCTCAACATAACGTATGCAGTTTTATTCTAAAATTACAAACATTCGTGCAACGGATTACAAGGTTTAATTGTTATGTGCTGAAGAAGCCATTCGCTGTGATGGGAATAGTTTTATAAACTAACCTTTCCAATTGGCAAAAGTGGTCCGCAGTCAATTATTTAAGTGTAAATATTAAAGTATAACGACCACTTATCGTACAGTTTCCATAAAGGAGAAATACATGTTGAAGCCCTTAAGTATCCTTATATATAACTTTTAAAATAAAGAAGATTTAATGTAATCTTAGTTTGTAACAAGAACTGTCGCACTGTCGCATTAGTGAAGTGTTAATACATAGTTATTAAGAGCCAAACAATACCACGTTGTTGCAGAGGTAAGCAAGTACGGTTATTGGTTAAAAAACTATTAGTCATACTCAAGTAATTAATTAATCGTTATAAAGTGGAAATTACGCAATCATTCACCACCGTTTTTGATAGTAGTGAAACTGAAATCCAATGATAAGGATACAGTTGGTTTTGTATTAACTTAATATGAGAACGTTTTTGTTTTACTTTTAAGACCTTAACTAATGCATTTATTCAATCAACCCTAGTTGAAGGCTTTCGTATTCAATCACATTTATAATTGTGTATAATTTTAAATAGCTCAGATTAGATAAGTCTAGCATATTTTCGTTGTTTTGTGAGAAGTGTAAGTATACAGAAGTTATTGGTTCAGTAATTATTTATTATCAATATTTATTAACAATGTCACACATTTATTCTTATTTATTTAACGTAACGTTCAAATAGGAGAGATATATATATATATATATATATATATATATATATATATATATATATATATATATATATATATAGTGTGTCCCAATAGTGCGTATTCGGTCGATAGCTTCTTAGCCATTAAACTTAGAAGATAAGTTTAAATACCAAAGTTGTCTATTTTTATAAGCTGCATAATCTAAAAATAGTTTGGTTTCTACAGGGTGTAGTATAAAAGCGGTACAATATAGAACTTTTGATTTTTAAATAGAACACCCTATATATTATTTTATTTTTCGATTCTCCTTATAATTTTATATCTTTTTTATAAGAATTACTTACAAGCTAAATCTTATAGTTTTTGAGATATTTGCAAAGTTAACTAAAACTGACATTTTTATGTAGTAATTCAAGTAGGCGTATCTCAGTTATTTTTAAAGATAAAAAAATAATCTTTGGTATGAAATTTATTCATACATGAGCTTACTTTAATCTATTGTCAAAATTGGATTTAAATATACAGAGTGATCACAAAAATTAATTCAATAATATAAATTTGTCTTCATTTTTTTAAATGGCGCACCCTATATTTTTTAATGCCTTGTCTGCGTCTATTAATCGGCTTTCATTTCTGTTAAATATGTGCTATACCTATCTCTAATAGTTTCGGAGATATTTAAGTTTGTTCAATTTTTTTCGTTGATAACACGGAAGAAGAGTAAAACTAGTCGGTCAAAGCAAGCAAGAAACTAAAAAACATATTAACTGAAATACAAACACTTAAAATTATAATAAATGATCATTGTAACCACCATTTTGTTGCAACACCCTGTATAAGATTTTTAAATTTTTATAGGAACACAAAGTAAGTGTGTCTATACACTAGTAACCTGCAAAATATTTTCCTTTAAGGATATCAAATAAAAAAAGTATGCCCTTTGTCAACGACACGTGAAAATTGCGATTTAAAAAAAAACATTAAATATCTCAAAAACTATTAATTTTAGATGATAATAGACCTTAATAAAACCGATTCAGAATTAATAGAAAAATAAGACAATGTAATAAATAAAGGGTGTCCTATTTAAAAAAAAGAAGCTGCATGCTCTCCAGTTGATATGAGACACCCTGTATAAACGAAAATATTTTCTTTAAATACTGAAAAACGTTTGTATTTAAACTTTTTCTATCTCTATTGTGTAACGAGATATTCTCCGTTGCCGCACTCCGCGGACACCCTGTATATATTTCTTTTTTTTTTACTTACATAATTTTCAATCACATTATGTTTCAATTAGATTGTTCCCCACGTGATTCTTGGTTCTGGTGCTACTTACCGGACTTGCTGTTATTTATTTTTAATTTAGATTTCCGAGTTAGAGTTAGTTATTTGTTTAATTAATTTAATATTTATTTATTTATTTTTACTGATTTGGTTTAGTTATTTATTTGTATCATTACAGCTAATAAAACAAATTTTTATGACAATGGTTATGTTTGTGTATTGTTATAGAAAGGGGATTTATAGCAGTTATATAACACTCAGTAGGAACTAACCGCTTACTTCGATCTTAAGCTGTACATTTTTTTTTTTGAATCACGTCCGGCATGTTTTGAATTTTTATACTAATGTTACAAATACATATTTTTGATTGTTTTATATACCTCGCGGTACCGTGGGATAGAATATACGACTTCAGTTGTTCTCTATATTTTTTGTTATTGCAAAATGTTTGAGTATTTGTGCTTTTAATTTACATTACTATGATATGAGTTTTAACATTCGTTAAAAAGAACCGTATTTGTTTTCGTAGAACTTCAGTGCTATAGTAATCCTAAATACTATTTGCGTGCCTTTTTTTTTTAGAAAAAAAAATTAAACTAAATTTCTATAAAATAGAAATCCTGATTTTTATTTCTCAAAAGAGAATCCCTTTTTGCATAATTTTTCATTAAGCGATAATAATAAATAAAAAAATAAAATAAAATATAAACCCTGATAGTACACCTCTTAATAAATGCGAAATTATCACATTTCGTAAAAGTGGTAAAAGAAACACCACCAACAAAAATAATATATTCATCCATAGCATGAGTATACAAGCTATTCCATGTTATATCTTTTTGCATAAGAGTAATTATTGCAAAACTCCGAAGTTCCAAATCACTAAATAAATAAAAGCTCTCATAAAACGCGTAATCAGTGATTCTAAGGATATATTTATATAAATACTCTTTGTATATCAAGTGCTTGAATAGTTTTAAAATTAAATTTGTATAATTTATAGTAAACCAAATGTATTGATTTTTTTTGTGAGTGAAAGTTTTTAATTGATTTGCGTATAATTTTAATTACTTAAAATTACATGTCAACCAGGGAAATTATTACTGTATAGCACCTTCTTAACCTACTGTATTGTTAATTAACCGATCCTCAGATGTCTCATATACCAGGAGAACTTCCGCCGTCCACAACCTTCCTGATTTATTTAAGGCCACCTGGAGATCACATTTTTGAGCTATATTTAAGTTTTGTTATTTGTCTTATTGCAAATTAGGTTAAGTGAAAGGGCTCCAATCCGCTGTTGTCACTTATGGATTTTGAAGATATCCTTTGTATAAAGATTCCGTATTGTTTGATCAGCCTGGAATGTATTCACTGCGGTAGCCTCTTGGAATTGTTCTAGCAGCTCCTTTATTACACCCACAAATCTAGAGTAGGTACCCAACAAAGATTACTATCAACTTATTTTTATTAGCTTGGTCAATTTGCGTCTTTAAAGTTCCAGCGTGGCTTATTTAACGAAGTAGTAAAATTTATTTTATGACCAGTTTCAAGTAATGTTGGTCGGTGTTGACTATGTGGAAAGTCAGTTAGTACTCAAATAGAAAAGTTAACATTTTATAAATTTCAAAAAGTAATTACCCAATCTCACTTATTAATTACTTAAATCCAGAACGGCAACTAACAACTTCGCAGAGAATGAAATCTCGATTTTACAGGTCGATCTCAAAAAGAAACTGTAAGAAAATATTAGCCTGACGATAACTTAAAAAATCTGGAAGCAATTGATTTTCTAAATCAATCAACCATGAAAATTTCAATCAATTATTGTAATTGTAATAAAAATAAATCGTCCTAAGTCGGGTGTCGGAATGTGTTGAAAACGCCATCCTATGCCGAAACGACTGGTTTGCGATTTACCGTTTTGGAATTATAAGCAATACACATGTAGGGTTTCTAAATACTGAAGCATTTAAAAGTGCCCATTTTGATTGTCACCCCACTGTGTACATTTATTATTATTATTATTTAATTTTGCGTAATTTTGTCAGTGGAGTCTAATTTTCTAGCATAGCGAGGTCGAGCGTAAATACATTAAATTAATTAATTAATAACTTCTGGTCAGAGGATGGCATTAAATATTCTCTTAAGAAAACGTTAGTGATCATGGTCTTCTTTATGCTCACGTTCACTAAACAGTATCTAGTACCAACATATTCTAAAGTTCAATTAATTTAGAGCATCTTTTATTCTTAACAAGTTTTGAAAAACCTAATTTTTAGGGAAGGAGTATTACGAGAAATTCCGATCAGTAAAAAAGAAAAGCGTGATTTAGTATTACTTCGAAATGAATTGGCTTACTACGTAACGAGGAAACCAAAACTCATTAATGATGACAATTTTTCCGTACAATGGGAATTACCTGAACCAATTAATCATCACAGTGCTTGCTCAAAGTGTCCGTACAACACAATTTGCTGTACGACTTTAAGGTATGTAATTGGTGTCAAATTCTGCAACCTTCCATCACTGCGCCCATATTAGCTTTTCAGAATTTCTTTCCATTCCTAAGCTCCTCTTTATATATCTAGTATCCCTCCTCCTTGTAGCCACCTGGAGTAATTTTAAGCTGGCTAATTTCAGATATGAAAATGCAGAACTAGCCAATAATCCTTTAAAGAATCTTCAGTCTACCATTTTGTCACATTTAGAACCAGCTCACATCAATTATTTTATGAAGTGGAGTGCATTATTAAGTTTAGAGGGTTCATCAGGTGATAAAACTAAACAATTGCATGAGATCTACACTGTTTTACCTGAAGTAAGGTAGTTAATTTGCACTTACGATTATTTCCACATTTTAAGCGTTTTCTCGAATAGGCAGAAAAACGGACAATGCATACTTGGTGTTAAAGTGAAATATGTAAGTGAGTGTGGTGCTGTATATGATCACACTTTTGTTAAAGCATCGGAAGATGGTAATTACTCAATGCTTGCTTCGGGAATTGGAGTTGGTAATTACGTTGTCGTTAGCACCGATAGTCGGCCAGCAGTTGCAGCAGGATTTGCTACTGATATGGATTCACACACAATAACACTTTCTTTAGATAGGTTTGAAGCAACCCTTTATTAATATTTATCACAAGCATCATTTTAGGAATTTAAATAAACGATACCAAAACACTAATTTTCATTTAGATACATATAATTCGAATATTTCACAAGGTTTTAATATGACTAATGTAGCATTACTACTTGAGGCAAGTGAACAAGCCGAAAGGCTACGAAAAATTGTGATTGATAAACAACCTCCCACTTTTATTAATAAATTACCTAAACAAGTTGCTATTAAAGGTACACCTATTTTACGTAAGCTGAACAAAATGCAACAAAAAGCCATTCTCAAATCCTTAAGCTGTAATGATTATTTACTAATTAAAGGTATGCCTGGTACTGGTTAGTATTAAAGTATCAAGCGTATCCAGATTTATGAATTTAGTTTTTTTAGGTAAAACTAATACTATAGTTTATTTAATAAAGTTACTAACCGAATTAGATAAAACTGTCCTTATTACGAGTCATACACATGCAGCAGTCGATAATGTTTGTTTACGTTTATTAAGTTGTGGTGTTAGTGTTTTACGTTTAGGATCGAGTAGTAAAATAGATTCAAAATTAAAAGCGTACTCAGAAGAAGCGATGACAAAAGATTGTCAAACACCTGAACAGCTCAATAAGGTTTATAGTAGTGCGGTAAGAATGTTATATTCATCATTGTATATATTGGTAATGGCTATTGCAGAAAGTACTAGCTGTTACATGTCTTGGTTCTGGTCATGCTGTACTCAACAAACGACAGATGGATGTGTGCATAGTTGATGAGAGCACGCAAGTTTTGCAGTGTTCAGTATTTCGTGCTTTGTATAGTGCACAGAAATTTATTTTAATTGGCGATCCTGATCAATTACCTCCAATTGTTCGCAATCAAGAGGCAATGTATGTATATGTTACAGTTAAAATGCATGAGCATAGATGTATTTAATTAATTGTAAACAGAGGTTGTAGGAGGTGTATGGTTAAGCCTGTCAGTCAGATTTATCTGGGGAACTTATCAGTGTTAGACCTCTAAACATTTTTTTGCTTCAAAAAAAGTAAATTGGAAAGGTTTATTGAAAATATTTCCAAGTGCTCAAAATGACTGCGAGATGGCGCAATGAGGAAACCAATTCAGAAAAAGTCATTTTCAGCTGAAATGGCCACAATGATGTAGGTTTAAAATACCGCTAACATGATTCTCACATAAATTAGACATACTTTTGTTTGAAACTTTTTCTTCTGGTTACCATAACAAAAGGGTGGGACAATAATCAATATTAAAGATCAGAGAAAACTGCAGAAAACTTTCATTTGGCTGTATCGATTTCAAGGAATTTTATCTGGATCGAAAGTGTTTGTGTGCCTCTATAAAGTGACAGCTACAAATTTTATTTTAGTTTCATTTCTTTGAAGATAGGTGGTGTTGTATCACGACCACAGAAACTTCAATTTTTCTCCGATATTTTAAATGGAAGCATAAGAACTTAATGAGCCACTTCGGAAGTATATTCAATAAAGAACGTAACATTGAAAATTAGAGTTTTCAAGCTCTTTTCATTCTGAAGTTACAACAATAAACGCAAAAAATCAGACATCCCATCAGAATACCCATTAAATCTGTATTAATGTCATAATGTGAGTGAAACATACAGCGTCTTTCATAATTCCTTGAAACATTTTAAAATTTAATTATAAACAAATTATACAATGGGTCATTATAATTCTTATGCTAATAGAACCAGAATCTCTCCAGGATTTTTTCATACATCACAAATGCTCAATGGCTGATACGGCAGACATCTAACTGATAATCAAATTCATTCCACACACATGTCAGCATGTTACGATCATTCAGTGCCACGATAATACGGCCGCAAAGTTCCTAAAGATTAGCCGGGAATGGAGGTACAAAAACAGTGTTCTTTACAAATCCCCACAAGAAAAAATCATAAGGTGTTAGATCTGGTGTTCTAGTTGGCCAACGCATTAATGCGATATCTTCTTGTCCAAAAGTGTCCTATCCAACGATGTGGCAAGTTTGTGTTGCTTCGTACGTCATTATGGAAATGTGCCGGACAACCATCGTGTTGAAACACGTAATCATCACTGTCTTCATTCATCTGCCTTAGTAAGTTCTTTTACTCCATGAAGAAAAGTGGACCCCGCCAGATCCGAACATTGTGCCGATTTACCTTTCCGCATACATGAAATGTAGCTTCATCTGTCTCCGAAATCATCAACTTCAAACCTTTTCTGCATTTCAGTTCCGAAGTTGGTATGGACTTCGTTGTCATCAATGCTGAGAATTTGATGTAGCTGAAGCTTGTAGGGTGTAAGCCTTAGCCTCTTACGGAGAATTCGCCATTCTTTTGTTTGTGAGAGGCCAAGTTGTAAACTCCCACGTTTAATGGTCTTTTGGGGACTACGCTAATACGCTTCTCTGGCGAGATCCACTGTTTCTTGACTTGGTCCTGGATGTCCTGGCCGATGATTGATACATAGACAGCCCTCATACCACTTTCTCATGCTGTTGTAAACAGGCCGCTTCTTGTTGAATTGTGCTCGAAATCGTCGTTGTACAGTCTCAACGGAGGATGTTCATGCATGTTCTAAAACGCAAAAAGACATTTCACGTTTATTTAACGCCATATTGACAGTTTGTTACTTGCTATCGTTACTGTTTCTAAGGAACTGTGTAATTAATTTTAATCCTAGCGGCAAACGAGGGCAACAAAGCGATGTTGTTTTGTTAATAAAAACTTGGAGTTTCTGGTTCCCTTAGCATAAGAATTGTAATCATCCGTTGCATAGTTTGCCTATAATTGAATTTTAAAATGTTTAATGGAATTATGAAAGACGCTGTATAACGCATCAGTTTTCAAAATAATACCAGAGCCGCGAGAAACAGAAGTGTGTAACTCTTCATTGCGAAGTTATAGCAAAAAATGCGGGCAAGTCGGGAATTTTTTTAACACAATAAGTTAAAAAGGCTAAGAAGTGAACGAATAAATGTATTTAAAAGTAACCGATGAAAGAGTACAAAAAAATTTGTAGGGAACTAATCACTAAATAAGTTTCTTAACAGAACTCATCATAAGCTTTACTTTAAATGTTCAAAAAGTTTGCCATATTCGTTGATGCATCAAATTAGTCTCTGCCCAGTAGACACTACTGCAGCCGCAATTTCTGCAACAGGAATGCTATCAATAGCATTCTGAATCCTGTTTATCAAAGCTTCTCATACATTGTCAGAGGATCTGGGTGACCATGGGAATGAACTTCCTCTTCCAATCTATTTCTACCTATCAGTTGTATCCAAAAACGTCTTAACATTTTGAGAATATTGAGCCGTACAACCGTCGTGCTGAAACTCCATTCTGGTTCTTGATTCAAGGAAAACATTTTCCAGCAATGTCGGTAAATCGTACTGCAAAAACTGTAAGTACCTTTTTCCGTGAGAAAATGTGCGGTTCCATAATTTTTCTATCAACAACACCACACTAAACATGAACACTCCATCCATCTTAGTTTTGGACTTCTATCCAGTGCGAATTACTCATTGCCCAGTAATGCATATTGTGGGGATTGATTTCTCCATAGCTGCTAAATGAGACTTCATCTGTCCATAGCACCGATGACATGAAATTTGGATTCTTTTGAATTATACCTAGCATCCAATGGCAGTGGTTCAATCACTGATCATACTCAGATTCTCTCAAAAGAATGATGAAGTGATAGGTGGTACGGGCGAAACTTATGCTCTTTTAATATCTTCTGGATACTCCAAGTACTTATGTTCATGTTTCTGGGCAGCTCTGGTATACCAACATCAGGGTCAACTTCTGCTTCATTCCGTGCCCTGCGAAGGCGTCCAGGTACTCTTGGCGCTTGAAGGTTTCCAGTATCGCACACATGGTTTGCCAGATGACCAATACCGTCCCTAGAATTATGATGTTTTTTAGGATACCGTAGAGCATATTCCCTGGATGCAGGAACGTTATTTACAAAACATTGAATATACACACGCAACACGTTGAATGCTTCTGCATTTGAGTATGACATTTTTAAATAATTAAAGCACAAGATTAAAACATAATTCAGACACAGCCAACTATCCGGGTGGATATAATCATCCTCATTTTAAGGAGTATTCTGATGGAACGCCTGATTTTTTTGCGTTTGTTGCTGTAACTTCTGAGTGAAAAGAGCTAGAAACTTCTAGTTTACAATGTTATGTTCCTTATTGAATACACTTCCAAACTGACTCATTAAGGTCATATGCTTCTATTTAAAATTTAAAATACAACGCTACCTATCTTCAAAGAAATGAAACTAAAATAAAATTTGTAGCTGTCACTTGATAGCGGCACATAAACACTTTGGGTCAAAATCCAACTCATTGAAATCGGTTCAGCCAAATGGAAGTTTTCTCTGACTTTCTTCAATATTGTCCCAGTCCGTTGTTATGGTAACCAGAAGAAAAAGTTTCAAACAAAAGTATTTCTAATTTATGTGAGGATCATATTGGCAGTATTTTAAACCTACATCATTGTGACCATTTCAGCTGAAAGTCACTTTTTCTTAATCAGTTAATTGCGCCATCTTGCGGCCATTTTAGGCATTAGAAAATATTTTCAATAAATTTTTCAAATTTACTTTTGTTGAAGCAAACAAAATTTAGAGCTCTAACATTGATGGTTTCCGAGATAAAACCAGTCGACGGGTTTAACTATACACTTGGTACATTTTTACCCAATACATTATCAAATGCCGCAATTACCATTTGTGCACCATTACCATAATCTATATATTCAATTATATTTTAAGAAATGGTGGTTTAGCAGAAAGTTTATTTGAAAGATTAAATACTCCAAGTGCAACCGTTTTGTTAAGACTGAATTATCGTATGAACAAACCTATTACGGATATGGCTAATGCTTTTACGTACGAGGGGCAGCTATTAACAGCAAATGAGCAAGTTGCAAATGCAACTTTACACATTCCCGACTATGAGGTAAAATTTTAAAAGTGATTCACATAGCATAATTACATAAACATTTCAGAAACTCATCAATTTGTATAAGGATAAAGAGTGGGTGCTGAAATCGCTTGATAAATCTCTTTCCTCTTCCATTCGTATTTTAGATACTGGGTCAGTCTGGGATTTTTCAGATAACTTTTCTGTAAACAAGGATGAAACCAGGTGTATCAATCCGTTTGAGATTGCAATTTTACGAAGCTTAGTTGATGCATTATTTGAGGTATTTGATTATTTTCCAAAATTTTCAATATCAACTTTGTTTCATAGGGAGGTATTCAAAGTGAAACAATCGGAATAATAGCACCGTATCGTGCGCAGGTTTCACAACTGTCCATTGCATTTAAGGACTATAATATTGAAATTAGCACTGTTGATCAATTTCAAGGACGAGATAAGGAAATAATTTTTATTCATGTACCCGATCTGGATATATGCGAAATCCAAGTTCACAAGTATGTGTTGTTTTATAAAGTTGAAAAGTATATGTGTTATAATTTTAGGGTGAAATTTTGGATGACAAAAGAAGATTAACGGTAGCAATTACAAGGGCTAAACATAAATTTATAATGATTGGTGATTTAACGACAGTACGACAGTACGGTCCATTTCAGAAATTGTTGAATTGTATCGATGAAAGTAACATTTTAAGGTTAAATGATGGTGAATTAGGTTTTAATTGGAAGTCTTTGATTGATTTGAACAGTGTGAATGATTTAGTTGATTTGTAATTTTGTGCCATTTTTATGTGTTATGTGATTTTTTATTTATGTATACATTTATTTGTAAATTTTTTTTATTTTTGTATTTAATAAAACGACAAATATGTTTTATTTATTTGGTTGTGTTGTTGGTTAAAAAGCTTGCCACAGCCAACAACCTTCATCAGTTTTGCATGCATAATTATACCCATCTTTGAATTCTGTATGATCACTCTCTTTACACATACAAACCACCTTTACCCCTGATGGTTATTTGTCACTGCTACTTTCTAACCAGTTTCAACATTCCCTAAAATTTCTATCACACCCACACAACCTTCTCTTACCAATTTCTTCTGAACCACAATAACCTGGTCAATTTGTGCTCCTTTAATGCACTGCAGCCTATTTATGCTTAAGACTGTACACTTCGCTATATCGACTTGAGGCGAATACTTTACGTCGTTTTATACGTGGATAAACCTGGACAATTCATGCCCAAGAGGATCGATACCCTAGATGATTCATACCTTTTTTTTTTGTTAGTATGCTCATGCTTATGGTTAGTTACTTATTTTAGCTTATCTAGATGTTGTGTGTAGACTGGTCAGGAGTCGTCCTCTTCAGCCCTGGTCATTCTTTTCTTGTTGGCGTTGTGCTGTTTTATGTAATTGTATAGTTTAGTCATGATATGTGGTATTTTTGGTGTTTAACGAAAACAAAAAAAAAGGGAGTGGTAAGAATCTCGCTGGTTGGGATTGTGTTACCGAAAATTATTTTGTGTGCAAAGTTTCTTTGTAATGTCTGTATTATGTGTGTGATTGGTGGTACGTTTGCGTGTTGTATTGTGAGATCGATAGGGTACCTCCAAGGTAACCAGTGTATTCAACGTTTACAGGAAGTGATAGGAGGAGAGGTGATTAGGGTTTATGTTCGTGTATATGGGTACTCGGAAATCCATAACAGGGCGTATGTTTGTTCTGTAGGTGTGTTGTAGTGTTTTGTGGTGGCAACATCTGAGTACCCCGGAGGACGCCCACTAGGTTTGCTCGGTTTCTTATTCTGTTTAGTGTTCTTTGTATATCAGGGAGCCAATTGAGGGTTCTAGTAAAGAAGATTTCTAAGTAGGTGACTTGATTTGTTGTTAGAGTGGGATTCTCTTGATTCAGGGTGAGGGAAACATTGCTACTGGCTAACTTTGGGAATTTATCTTCGGTGTAGTTAGGATGTCGGAAGAGGATTGTTTGGATTTTGGTGGGATTTACGGAGACTCCACCGGATCGTTCAGTTGGAGAAGTTCAATGGAGTTTTGGAGATGAGGCGGGAGGCCGTTCCAATTAACCGCCCAAAAGGCGTTGTCATCGGCAGACTGCGCAACGACTACTCCGGGTTGTGTAACTTCGGGAATGTCGGATACGAACATAGTGTAAAGGATCGGGGCTAAAGCAGGACCTTGCGGTACGCCTATTGTGGGTTGAAAAGGATCGGAGTTGTTTCCTACTTTGACTCAAACTGACCGGTTGGTCAGGTATGAGAGTAGGAGTTTGGAGAAGGGGTCGGTTGCGGATCTTGTGTAGGAGACCGTCGTGCCAGACCCTATCAAACGCTTGCTGAATGTCCAGAAAACACAGCCAGGTTGCATTGCTTGTGATTGAATGCTCTGTGGTTTCCGTAAGCAGCTTCAACAAGGGATCGTGGCGCGTTTGGTTTGGGACTGAACCCGATTTGGCCGTTGTGAAGGAGTTTGTTGAATTCAAGGTGGTCCCTGAGTCGCCTGGCAAGAATCTGCTCGAAGCATTTTCCGAGGCAACTCAGGAGGGAGATGGGTCTGTAGGAGGAAGGTGTATTTCCGAGGCAACTCAGGAGGGAGATGGGTCTGTAGGAGGAAGGTGTAGTTAGGTCGAAGTGGGGTTTGGGATTTCCAGTCCGTCGGGAAGTGGGATAGGATTAGGCATTTGTAGTAAATGTCGACCACTTCCGTAATTACAGAAGTTAGGTCTCTAATGGCTCTCTCGAGATCTTGTTCGGAGAACACATTCCAGTCTGCTTTCTAAAAATCTGTAATGACTGTATATTGAGGAGGTGCTGGGGGATCTGGACAAAATGAAGTTTTGTCCAGTAGTGATAGATGATCTGAAGCGATGGTGGTGACTCGCAAAACCGGCAACTGCAACAAAGCTGAGGATAACCTGATACCGTTGTTATTATTTCTGGAGTCACCGAATTGGGTGGGGCCGGCATTGAAATCACCTAGGAAGACTGCATGAGGGAGGTTGGAGGCGTAAATTAAAAGGTCATCGGATAGGGTGTTGTGACCGGGCGGATTGTAGTATAATTCGAGATGTTATAGTGCGCAGGAAGTTGAAATGGAGTGGACGGAAGGTGGGATGTATTAAAGTTAAGTATGCATCTGTTTGTGAGTTTCGTTTCCGTGATTGAAAGAATGTGTATGTTGTGTTCGTGTAAGAGGTTTTTAAGTAGGGAGCGTTTCTGACGAATGCCTCTCGCATTAACGCTCCCTGCTAGAATGTCCATCTCGGTGGAATTTAAGGGTTGGGTACTCGGATTACGGAGATCGGTTGGGGAACGTACTGAGGAGGGTGTGGGTGGGGACTTGTAGGAAGTTTTTGATGGAAAGGGGGTCGGTGTCAGGACTGGGTTTAAGGTGTCTTCCGAGGACAGGATGGGTTCAAGGATTGCCATCTTCGGCGGGGAACTGTGAGGTTCCCGCCGCTTCCAGCACTGAAAGGAGAAGGAAGGGTGTGCTTCACCGCAGTTGTTACAGTTTGGGTTAGCGGAGGATTTATAGGAAGTGGATCTGTAACATTCGCCACAGTTGGAGCAACGGATGGGGCGAGTAGGACACTCTTAAGCGGTATGCTCTACCTGCGTGCAGGTAGAGCAACACTTTGGGAGAGATTGTGGGATAACGGAAGTGTCGCCCAAACAACACCGCGTGCGAGGAGGAACTCGAGGGTGATTTTGGAAGGGGCGATGACGTGGACTAGGGATGTGGGACTAGAGGGGATGCGAAAGACCTTGCTCACGTGATTCATACCTAGGATAATTCATACCCAGCACCATTAATACCCTGGGCTATTCATACTCAGGACGATTCATACCTACGACGATTCGTATCTAGCCCTATCCATAATTATATCGATTTATTGCTTTTGGCAAGAATCTATTACCAATTCACACAAAATAAAAAACATTTTGATTACCTTATCTTGATGTATATCTGGCTTAATCGGCTGCAGGGTCTCAAAGTTATCCAAAACATTACATGAAAATTGCTCTAATTACTAACTCGGTACAACATTGTGTACTATATTGCAGTGGCGGCTCGTGAGTTATGAAAGAGGGTGGACAGAAGAAAAAACTTAACTGTTTTTTGTACATAAAATCCATTCTCCTATTTTTCGTGCTGGAAAAAACTCTATGACTATTGTTAAAATCCGGAATAGATTGGACGAACTTCTTTTCTATTGATAGGTCCGCCAATGCGTTTAGTCGATCTTCTGACATTGTGTTCCTCAGAAAAGTTTTAATGCGTTTGAGGGTGGAAAAACATCGTTCACATTCTGCTGTCGACATGGGCGTTGTACAAATAATAGCCAACAGTTTGTATGTTTCCGTCAAAATTTTTCTTAGGTTGTCTGTTATGAACACTACAAGTGGCAAAATACCACCTACGTCACATATGCCATAGCGCTCATGAATTGCTGAAAGTTCGCTTTTCAATTTTACACTGCTCAACATAGGATAAGATTTCAGTTTCATCAAAATGTTTTTGTGGAAATCCATGTCTATACGTTTTAAGATTTTGAGAATCAAATAATTTTGCTGCACTTAAGTGATTTCTCAAATCAAATCGGTCGCTAATTTGGATAAAAATAGTGTCACATACTTCCTTTGCAATAACAGCTCTGTTATCTTCAGCTGTCGTTTTTTGTCTTTTTTTTGCAAGTTCTTCATTATTGCGGTCT